>BHFT01007248.1:0-16953 GCA_004320025.1 Laticauda laticaudata
GACAGAAACAGGACCAGACAGAGAACAATTTTAGAAACACCAAAATCAAAAGCAGAACACAGCCAAACTCCAAGACCAAATAACGCACCAGACCAAGACCTCACCATCAGTCCTGAATGACGACACACACAACTTCTGTCTCAGTCAGTAGCAGACTCATCCCGCCTCAAATTTAAAACTGCACGACGGATGTGATCCAACGCCCTGATCCCACCCTAGACACAGGAAACTCCACAACCTTAGAGATGCCACCCTGCGTGATGGCAGCATGAGTCATCCTGCCTGAAAACCCGGCTTGCCTTAAACAAGCTTCTCAATCGCCACACCAAACTATACATGACACATGGGACAAAAATACCGAACAAAGCTGAACCCTATATATTTATATATTATATATAATTATAATCTGTGTGCTGTGGTGTGTGTGTGGTGTGTGCGTGTGTGTCAGTGTGTGTGTGCTGTATACTAGACTTTCGACTACCTTCCTTCGGGGATTATCCACCCCTATCGTCATTTATATCCCCGCATGCTGCTTTTAAAGGTTCAGCAAAGCAACTGCATCCGCAGAATCTCATCTGCCCATCACCAGGCCGCTTACTGATTGAAGGATTGGTATGTCCTGCCTGCGTCAGGCTTCCACAGCACCCCATCGTTAAGTACGAAGACCACGCGAAAACTTAAAAAAACATATATATATATATACTCACTACCTCTATATTAATTCTACTACCATGATACATCTCTATTATATAGGTATATACCTTATATAATCCAATAATAAACACTAAGTCTTACATTTAAAAGCTTATTGCCGGGACTTACCATATTTGCTGCGATTAAAGACCACCAAAGGCAAAACCTTCCCTCTCACAGTTGTATATAAGCGCACGTCAAAGTATACTTAACAGCTCTCACTTAGATTGTAAGACAAACAAACAAAGACATGTCACATGCAAGAACTCTCCATCATGCCACATCATCAAAGAAACTTAATTCTGTCCAACATTGATGAAATAATTGTTCCCATACCTTATCCAAACTCTCCAGCGTGCTAGGTCATACTTGACAAGTGGCTCAGCGACCACCAGGGTCCATGGTATACCACTCACTCCACTGAGAACACTTGCTTCGTGGATTAGATCCACATCACCCTCCAGTCAATGCACCAGAACCGGCTCTAGCCCAATCGAAACTCGGAGCCTCAGAAGCCCTCCAGTTTATGAAAAATGCGCGAACTAACTCAAATACGAAGCCTGATGATGGAAGATGAGATTCTGCCTGAAAACGTTGCTACAACTTTAAACAGAACTACAATGCGTGGGATAATACCCCGAGTAGCTAAACAGCACACCACCAAACACATACCATGCTAAATCTTCAAACACAGCACCCAGATAACCACCCACCGCGAGAAGATTAACTATCCCTCTCTTCTTAACTTATATATATAACTACAGCATGACCCAACTACACTATAATAAAATACTCTACTACTATAATATTAATATATCGAGATATTTTATAAGTTTGCGGGTCCTTACATGAAATGCCAGTTCAGTTTCCCACATTACCGGCCGTATTAACTCACCCATGTCACTAATGTCAAATAGCTTTCTCAAATAAGTTTTAGCAATAGTATAAATACACAGACAAGAAAACAGAATCTCAAATCATTAGTGAAACCATCCAACACCCAAAGGCAAACAACCTCTGGCATTGAGTTTTGCTGGAACGTCCGGCCCTCTCACACACACACGTCCTCCACGTTTTATACACCTTTGAGTTCGCTCCTGCTGGCCAGAATGTTTTTTCTTCCTGACCCTGATTGGTTGGGACGTCCTTGTCTGTGTTTCTTGGTTTGGAGTTTGCTGTGTTCTTGCTTGCTTGGTGTTTCTCATTTCTTCTGTCTGTTTGTGGCTTTGATTGGCTGGCAACACAGACTTGTGTTTCCGTATTGGAGGCTTTTACGTGCACTTGGCTCTGACGTAACCAAGGACGGCTTCTCCTTTTGTTAGGAAGCTAAGGATTTCACAATCTGGGTGCCTGTAGGGGTGTGTTTTGAAGTGGAAGGTATCACGCGCACCGCACGCCCTAGCCTCCAGAACGAACTCAATACCAAGAAAGCCTTGATGTGGCAGATGAGGTCGCATAAACGTTGCTACAACTTTAAAAGCTACAACTACAATGACTGGGATAATCCTGAATTTATAAACTTGACTTAATTTATTTATAGCACATATATACACTGAAAGCTCTTTTGCTTAATTGTCTTTGTAGCCAGTCCTAGCTTGAGCTTCCAAATGGATAACATTGCATTTGCTTGGCATTTTAGTGTAGCACTTCTTCTTTAAGGCTAGGTCCCACTGGCTGACGGAATGCAAAACATATGCAAAAAAGGAACGCAGATGAGCAAAATTTCGGGGGTGGCTCCTCCGTTCTCATCCGCTCCAAAAGTGGTGAAATTTGCATAAACAGCACAGAAAGAGAAAAGAATGGACGTGGGTAGTATATAGCGGGGATGTTAAGTGGATGTTCATAGGAAGCCTGCGGGATGAAACAGTCGATGAAGCAGATGAACATCTGAAGGGGTTCCGGGGAGATTGCGAAGTGGACGCATAGCGAAGGGCGGGCGATGCATAGCGGTATGAAGTGGATGTATCACGACCACCAAACTCAACGGACACGCAAGCGGCTCGCACCGCGCAGGATGTAATCAGATGCAAAGCATTCACGTGCGCATGCGGGGAGTTGAATTGCATCAGCTCCCGGATATTAAAAGGATGCAGCTCGCACGCAGGTCAGCATGAAGGGAAAAGACACTGCTGGCCACATACATCTGAAAGAAGGCACCATGGTTCGTCAGTCAGGAAGAACGAGAACCAGTTGCCTACTCATGCAAAGCCTGGCAAGACAACCAAGCATCCACACCCTGGCACTGACTCTGAAGTTGCTGGTGCTGCTGGTGCTGCTGGTGCTACTGCCTGCTGTTCGCTACTGCTGTGCTACTGCTACTGCTGCTGCTGCTGCTGCTGCTGTGGTGGACCACCCAAGCCTCAAACCCTGTTGCTAGAGGCCCTGCTGCTTAGCCCCCTAAGGCCCTGCTGAAGCCTGCCAGAGGGAGGAAGAGGCCAACGGGAAGGAGAAGGAGAGAGGAAACAGTACACCGTTTCTGAGGAGCATGAGGAGGAAGTTTGCTGGAATGGCTGAGGAGAACGATACCTGTGGAGAAAGGGCCACAGACTCTATCCGACACTAAGAAGAAACAGAGCCTTGGAGAAGACTGGCAGACGAGACCTGGTACATGCAATGCTACATCCTTGGATGGTGTGATATATCACATAATGACACTGGTATGCAGCAAGCACACTCAAAAATCCGGACAGGCCGCTGATCAGCTTACTGACCGGGGAATGTACGTCATGGCCAAGTAGAGTTTCCTGGAGGTGAGATGCTGCACCGAGGAGAACCCCTCCTGATACCCCTTCATCCTCAGCACAGCCCAAGACAGGCCATCTCTCTCCATGCAGGGCCACTCCCGTCCAGGCAGGTGCCCTTAAGAGAGCCCCACAGCAGAACTCCCCCGAATGCTGCAGCACCCCATGCCGGAGACTTGGAGATCCACTGTAACAAATGGAGGAAGGAAGCGGAAGCCACCAGAGACCAACGTACCCACCCCCAGCCCACAGATTCCGCGAGAGGCGCAGACTGGAGGCCAGAACCACACTGTCCTGTTGGAGATCAGGGACACAAGAAGACGCAGGCAAGAACTTCTCTCTCAGCTGTCCATGGGACGAGCATCCGGACCACCACACCTTCATCAGCCTACGCTGAACACACCCCTCAGGACCTGCCCGAGTCCATACAGTGATGAAGGAAGATAACATGCACTTCTGCACAACTCTCAAGCGCCAGCTGAAGCTTGCTCCGCACCCAGTCCAGGTCTTGCTCCTCCACCCCAGGCGATGTCCACAGCCCTTCCCCGACTTTCTAACAGCCCCTCACCTACCAAGGCTACGACTACCAGACTTCCACAGCAGAAGCAGACCTTCCCAGTCAGGCCAAGTTCAATGCATGCCACACCTCGCCCAGCTTCAGACCAAGACAGCCCCACCTAACTCCTCTTCCTCCCCACACAGCAAGCCCATAACGGACATCTGTCATCATCTTGGGCTCACTCTCAGGTCCTTGAGAGGGGCTCTCAACCTCACAGGACTGAGTCAGCTCTCGACAGCTTTCTGAACACACCATCCCCTGTTGTACCCTCAGGCCAAGCACCCAATGCGGCCTCAGGACAGCACTCAAGCCACAGCCACCTCCTCAGTCCCTGCACGCTTGACAGCTGAACCATGGACATGACTCAGAGGACTGGGAATTAGTGCCAGAGACTGAGTTTGTATTTGTTCACTTATCTTGCTTAAGACACTTGGACTTGGTTCCTTTTGCTTTTTTAATAATGTCACACAGTTTACTTAAGACAGTTAATAAAAGGTTATCTTTGCTTAAAACACTTAATTCAGTTTACTTTGGTTTATTTGCTTATTTAATAAAGTCATAAAGGTTACTCAAGAACGTTAATAAAGTTTATCTTTGCTTTAAGACACTTGTTCATGTTTTTTTATTTATAAAGTGTATGGGAAAACTTTTAACAATTGTTAGCCTTGCATGCTTGTGGATAGATAAGGATAGTTTGTGGGATACATAAGGATAGTTGTTGGGACGATAAACTCCAGTGCAAGGCATAGTGGGCACTGTATGGTCCACCATCCAGCTGCCACACATGAACCTTTATTATCAATAACAATTAATTCATGGATCAACACATTTTAAAATAAACAAAGTCTTTATAATGCCCTATTCATTGTAGGACCACTCAACATAATGGCACAATCTCATCAGTGTTATCAACAGGATCAGGAAGGGGGCGAGATCCATAATAATCTATCATCCTGTCTTGCACTCCACTGCTCAGCTGGGGAGGATTGCCCAGTGTCTCAGGCGTTGTGCTGCTTCTTCCCTTCACGTGAAGCTCTGTTGGGCGCTTGTACACCACAGTGTCTAGCAGGTTAATCCTGCCTCCATTCGACCATTCACACCACTTCCATGTCCCCATTTCCCTTGTTATCGTCCACAAGTCTGTTCTGCCAACACGGGTAGCGTGCGTATAGATTTTGCAGACAACTTCAAAAGAGCAGCAAGCTTCCAGATGCTCTCACAGTTCTGGGTGATGCTGCATGGTGTAGAAAGATCTGGAACCTGTGGCCAGGATGCCAAAGGCGTCTCCACACCCGTCTGCCCTGACAGCCTGTAAGTGAAGATCCTCTCTTCCACGGGTGAGATAGTTTGAACTGTAGCGGCTTCATGAGGTGTTCTAAGGGAGAAGCGTCCATCACCAATGATAAAGTGGGCACATTCTTGTGTGTGTTATGGGAGGGTCTGGATCTGGAAAAACCCATGAAGATAGTGTTGCATTGCAATCCTTGAGGTCACTTGCTTGTATACCTGCTATCTGAAAGCTGACCTTGTTGCCTGAAGCATTGAGTACATTGACTTTGTAGTCAGCATCAACCATGGCCAAGAAGGGATGATACTGAAGAACAGCCTTGTAATTAAATAAGTGGACTGCCTCGAGTGTGGCTGAGCTTCCAGGCCAGCTTCCCCATCTATGCTCCAACGTGTGGGGAAAGTCCACCTCTATACCACTCTCTGCAGTTCCTCCAGCCTTGTTCAAGTGTGGGCACTTGAGGAGCTCCTCCATGTATTCTTCGATGATGGCCTGCCCACTGTCTCTGACCCTTTGCTGAATGCTTTGTGTGCACCCTCCAGGCATACCCATGTTTCTGTGTGTGTTTCCACGAGTCCAGGTGCGCCGAGTCAAGTGGCACCTTCAAGTCCAGGGTCCAGGTTGGCATGGAAGTTGGTGCTTGCGTTGTCAAACCTGGGTCTCAGAGCGCTCTACACTTCATCAACACTGGCTGGTGGCTCCTCATGAAGTGATGAATGCACGAGGGTCTTCATTCCTCAGCTCCACCATCAACTGGTGCATACAAGTCAAACTCACATCTTCTCTCATGATCCACTCCTCGACCCAGCACAGCTCGGACTCTCCGTTCTTCTCCTTCTGATATAAAGTGAAAGCAGTCTGAACAGGTTTGGTTCTGTTATGAATGAGCAGAGCTTACTCATACGGACCTGTTTCATGATCCATGGTGGAAAGACAAATGGATGATGTGGAAGACCAAGACACAGAGTAGAAGAGGTCTGTACACCGATGCTGCTGAGCTTCATACTGAGATCCAGATATTTCCTCCCCTCTTTATAGAAATTATCGGTAGTCCGCGCTAGGTGTCGCTTCTACAAACTCCTAACATACTGCAGACATGCCTAAATATCCGCGAGATCCCAGAATACAACGTTTTTGTCTGTTTTTAGTCCTTTTATACGAAGATGGCAATACACTACATCTCTTCTCTTTCCGTGCTACTAACGCTGACTGTGGAGTTCGTGTACCTTTCGTTTTCCGTCCCTCTTTCCATTTTCAGCTGGCAGCAGAAGTGAATTGCGAGGATGCCAGAGGATGCAGAGAGGATACAGCGGACGATTTAATGATTTTTAACGACATAAGAACGTTTGTTGCCCATACATACTGTCGTGGATTACATCATACGGCGTGGAAAGTTCATCTGTTCAAAAAAGTTTTCTGGCAGCTCAAAACTTCTTGTGCGGATGAAATCTCAGTGAACGGATGCTCGAGGGATAGAGCGTATGAAACACGTATGTAGTGAGTACACAATGGATGCATAGTTTTTTCCAAGCTTTTTTTAACGTTTTACATCCTCTTTGCATCTGTTGGTGAAGTGGGACAGGGGCTTTAATTCTGTTATATTTCCAACATATAAATCCTGTGACTCCACTTTTCCATAGACACATTTCATAAAGAAAAGCACACAATACTGTTTGCAAAGAACTGTTTGCAACAAATGATAAGATAAAGACATTTTTCCTGTGGGCTTGTTTTGAAGAACAGACTAATCTGCTCATAGTGATAACTTTGTGGAGTTTTCTTGCTCACTTTCCTTCATCTGTGCTTGGCTGCAAGAAAACATTTAATATATGATGGAAACTAATTCACATATAACTTCTTTGAGATCAGAAATTTCTTATCTGATTCATATGCAATAAAGCATAGGATATTTAATCTTCCCTGCCTTTAACCTATTGCCATGGAAAAGGAAGATGTAGGTATTCAATATTATTTGTAAATCAATTAATCCTGTGGGTAGAATGCAAATTAGACAAATGAGATGTATCTATTTTGACACAGTGGAAAAACCTCTGGGGTTCTCTTGGTTATATGAAAATAATTCCTCCCCATTAAAAGTAAATGTTTTACTTGATTGATGATTTTAGACTGATTGAACACATGGCAAAAATAGAGGCAGAATGAATTGGGAGAAAAGTTTTAACTAGGCTAAAATGGAGATGGACATTGATTTGCACTTATGGTAAACTTAATATTTTTATCTCGGTGCTGTTATAATTAGTAATTCCCTAGATAAATCTCTTGTTTGTAATTTAACACAGTCTAATAAATGCAACCAACCAACCACCACCATGAAACTGAAAAATTGGAAGTGGAAAATTACATTGTATTAGAATAACATTATGTCGTGATTTCATTTTTTAATGAAGATGTATCTGGCACATTTATCTGGCACATCATTTTTTGACAGTGATACTTTTATTCATAGTGTTTCCTATATTTCAATTAATACTTTGCCAAATGAATAAAGCCTTCTTGTTTTCCTAAGAAATAGAAAACAACTATATTTTCTGATAATACCCTAAACTTATTCTATATAGGAAACTCTAAGTAAGAACAACATTCTTATAATTCTATAGTACAAATAAAACATTAGTCCAGTCAGGCCAATGCCTGACAGAAGAAAATATTTTTTGTTGTATTTCTTTGCTCTATCTCTTGGTAACTGTAAATAGCTAATTTAATTGTGGTTAGCAGCTAAGGAAAATGGATTAATACAGGCCTTTGGAAAAATCGTGGAGGAAGAAAAGGCATACAGACCCAGAGATTAATGAACAAGTTTATATGTTATTAGAACACTGGTTCAGATGGAAATAGTCCAAAACTTTCATTATATTTATTATTATTATTGACTGCTTTAAATGATTTAAATTATCTCTAGTTTAACTTTTCACTAGATGGAATGGATGGACTTGGTGGAAAAAAATAATTAATATGTGGGGTTTTTTAGATAATATGTTTTGTATCTGAGGTGATATTCAGCAGGTTCTGACCAGTTCTAGACAACTAGTAGCGAAAATTTTGAGTAGTTTGGAGAATGGGCAAATACCACCTCTGACTGGAGATTTTACAGTATCCTTCCTCTGCCATGCCCATCAAGCCATGACCACAGAACCAGTAGTAATTTTTTTTGAATACCACTGTTTTGTATGTTGTATGCTTTTACATCTATGCAATTGCTGATTTTGTTAATTGGTGGGATATAAACGTAGAGAAGGAAAAATGAGGAAGAGGAAGAGAAGAAGATCATTGAAAAATAATTTAAAATAAATTGGTAATCCTTAATAATAATGGTTTATTATGGATAATAATAATTATGGATTATTATGGATAATAATTATTATTATCCATATTTTGTAAATTGTAACATCAGTTTCGGAAATATTTTGCAACTTCCTAGAAATAAGTGGGAAAACAAATGAGGCAGTTCTATAAAGGTGCAGCTCATACAACATGCTTGGCCAGAGTCGTAGTAATCACAAGTTGTTTGTTAAATATGCTGGAAAAACATATTTGGAAATGTATTTTATAACTTATAGTTCTTTTAATTATAGAATATGGATATCTATCAGATAAATATATATTTAAGCATGAAAAAGCATACATCGTGTTTTTCTATATCTTTTTTGCTTTAAAACTCAATTTTCAACTGATAATTGCACTATTTTGATATCAATATTTAAATTATTATCATTCACAGGTTACCACTTGGTATATATTGCCTAGACTTTTAACAGTTGTAATGATTTGAACAGAACACTGCCCTATTCAAAATTAGTTTCACAGAAGCTTGAATATGTATAGGTAATTAAATACAAATATTTGTATTCAGGTAATGATGGGTATACACACTGACTGCAACACCACAATGGAATTTTTCATGAGCCATATTCTGAATCGAAGTTGCTTCCTCATCATGCTGTCATGTCATATAATTTTCTTAGATTCTACAATTCAGAAAAATGATGTTCATGCATTTGTGTAAGGAAGACAAACTGAGACAGTGCATGCTGCTTTTACTAACAATCCTTCCACACATGATTGGTGGCCTTCCTTTCTGAAGAAAAAGGCAGATTTTCTACATTATGAATTGTAGAGATTTTAGAAGAATCTAATGCAGAGAGCTGAATTAGGCATGCATGCTTCTTTTTTACTGTTTGAAATTTGCATGTTATAAGTTATATGACACACTTCTAAATCTGCAACACATGTTTTAAATGAGTTACATATCTATTTTTCCACCCTGTTTAATTCTCCAGATCTCTGCAGGACTTTCAGTACAAGGCTTGTGATATAAAGCTGCCATAAACATTTCTCAAATTAAACTGGTTTTATATATCCAACCACTATTAATGTCATCACATAAACAAAGAAGTAATCAAACAAATGGAAAAACAGTAGAAGAAAAAAAAGATGACAAACTGAAACATTGTAATATTCTTTTAAAAGAAACCACAATATGCCTAAAGTATGACATGGCTTACCTTGCTTTGTCATATATTTCATGTTTTATTCATATAAGCTTTTGGCTAAAAAGCACAATTAAAATAAGCAAACAATAAACAATCATAATCAACTTTATTTATGAACCTTCCCACCCAAAGAGCCTAAAACAGTGCAAAACATAACTAACATGTTAGATTGCCACTAGCCATCTAAAATTCTCAGTTTTAATATTAATCAGTTATAAAAGATTCATATTGAATTGATTTCAAGACAATAAAATATCAGAGCCACACTGCACCCCAAAATCCTGGAAGTACATATTGATGATGATGATGATGACGATGATGCAAATTCTTGTGAGTATTACATAGCTGTTATATTACCACCAAAGATGCATCTGGGAATATATCACTATGGTATAGTGCTGGAATGATTAATTACAATGTTTTCCATTTACTTTCTGCATTATTTATGGCACTCCATCAGCCCTAGTTTACTAACTATATTTCTTACCTAGGTTACATTTAGTTTGGTTTTGCTTGATCTGCAGACTATTGACACATTATCAACCTGTTTTCAAAGGAAAACAAATTATGCTTTTTTTTTTTCATTGCCCTGAATCAGAACCAACTTTGCTGAACAAATCAGGAACGACACTACAGCAGCTAAAAGAAGTGTTATACAGTTGGAACATGTAATCCAAAGTATACTTATTGGGGCCTCACTCATTTGCACACACATTTCTCCAGATCAAGTTTAAATTGTATGTTGCAGTACAAAGTGACTGTGTGCAGCTTCCAATATGCCAATTCCTTTAAGATTTGGCAGAACTTTGAAAGAAAATTTCCATTTGACAGAATTTGACTGAAGTGCAAAGTGAAAATGCCAAACTGAACTTATGCTTGAATTTTAGTGACCACTCTTAAATCCATATATAAGTAGAAAGGCCCCTTTCTGCCAGAGTGAAGGACTAACCAAAAGACTAACTAAATTAAGTCCATCTGCTTCGACACTCAGAATTGAGTTGACATAAAGCACTGCCTTGAACTGGATTGCTATGATAAACACAGCAGAAAAACAAGATGACAGGATAGAAAAACTACTATTTATTATATATTGCACTATTAAGCATAAAACTTATGCATACGTTAATTTTCTCAAAGTAAGCTTTTTTTTAAAATATGAACTTTTTGTTAATTTCTGAGGCTAACCTTAGTGGAATGAAAACGATGGTGTTTGATTTTTATTGGTTTGGGAGAGTCGCTTTTAGATTCCATTAATAACTGGCCCTAGTTTTTATAGGGATTGAATCTTACATGTTTTTGGTCATTGATGGTTCTCTTTTTCTGGTTTTCAGCTAGAATTGACTCAATTTTATTTACAGGGCACATTCTGAAAATGAACAAATATTTTCTTGGTAGATTGTTGTTTTACAAAGCAGTGTGTTTCCTGACAGTAAATGCCCACAAATGCAAGAGATTTTATATGATTGTAAACTATATTTGGCCTCAATATTACTGAAATTGAAACACATTGCTTGCCAAAAGTCTGCTTTTACTACACTAATCCTTCTGCACAATTTATGTTAATAGATAGAGATAATTGAGGACAGAGAAGCATCTCTTTTCTTTTATAAATCTAAATATTATTTAAATACCAAAGAGATCAATTCTGAATCGACAAGCCAAGGCCATTCAAAAATTAAAGCATGGAACTGTCATGGCCCTATCAGACCCTACTCTGAAGAGAAGGAGGAGATGGAACCAGGGCCAACAGAAGGGGAAGCCTCAGTTCCAATGGCTCATGAGGAGTGACCTGGGGATGAGGATGAGGCAATCCAGGGCCCTTGGATATTGGAAGAGTAGGCAGGGAAGAAAAGAGGGTGCAGGCTGACCAAGAAAGGAAGAGGAGATGGAAAGGGCAGGCAGCAGAGCAGAGGAGGGGAGCAGCTCTGACAATGAGCAAATGCTTCTTCTTGTGGCAACACAGTCCACGCTCCAAAAAGAACTTTGCTCCAGAATCCTTACTGGTGTGGAATGAGGTTTGATCTTTTGCCTTGACATGTACTTTGTCAAGTTTGAGGTCCTGTCTTGCCTCTGGGGCAGTGCTGCTCCTGTGGACTTTCTCTGCCAGGAACTTTAATGAAATGTGTGAGGGCATGTGTGTTGCTCCTGGCTGTAAGGGTAACCTGTGGGCAGAGACTTGGAGAATGGGTCTTGCTGGATTGTGGGGATGATGGGGGATGGTGGTTGAATAAAGGTTGTCAAGCTCCTGCCTATCACATGTTGCTTGTGCAATCCTTGGTCATAACAGTTTGTTCCTGACCCAAAACTAACTTCTACCCCACCCCAACTTGTGAGAACAACATTGTTGCCAGAGGATATGGAGCAGCTCCATGCAGACAATGTCCATTTGTTCCAGTGAGTCACTCTCCTCTTGGTGCAGCTTGCTCAGCTGCAAGGAGTTGGCCATGTCCAGCTGCACCAAAAATGCCCCATCATTATTTTGGATAACTTTGATGGCTTGTTGAGAGTTCCCTGCATTTTTCGGTCAATGCCAGTTGTATATGAGCCTCTGGCCAAAGGACTTCCCCAATGACTGGGACAAAGTGGAGTTCCTGATAATCCTCCTGACAGGGTCAGTGGCTCGATGGGTGACTCCCCTGCTAACTCAACCCAACCTGTTGTTTGATGATTATGTGGGGTTCTGCCATCAGCTGCATGCCATGTTTGATGACCTGGTCAAGGCTAGACAGCAAATCTGCACCAGAGTTACAACAGAGAGGCGGCCAGTCATGAATTATATCAGGAATTTCCAGCTGGTCTGCCAGTACCTTCAGTGGAATGAGGCCACCTTAATGAACCAGTTCCGGGAAGGTTTCTCATCTGAGTTGGTCTGCACAAATTTCTCCCAATGCTGCAGGAATTGATGCACTTGTATTTGCTCATTGACACACAACTTAAGCAACTATGAGTGCAATGATGGACAGAATTATTTCAAGTACCCACCAAGATGCCACTTATGCCAGAACCACCAGAAGAGATCATGCAGTTAGGGGCCTCCTGACCACAACTCATCCAAACCAAAAAGGATTGAAGGCACTGTGAAGGCCTTTGTCTGTGCTGTAGCTGACGGGAACATATGGTGGCCAAGTGTCCTGATAAGATGAACAAAATGGTGTTTGGAGCCACTACTATTTGGATATTAAGTTTCTGCTGAAACGACTTGCTTTGCAAGCTTTAGTCTCTGTGTGCAACATGGAAATAAAATAGAACATCCTCCTTTTGCTTTGGCATATAGTTGGCTCTGCCCTAGGACTTAAGTAGAAGCAGCTATATGCATTGAAGCTATATGCATTGTTAAAAATGAGAAGCCAGTAATGGCAGTTCTTCAATGCAACTTAAGCTCCTTGTGTCCTATGCTGCTCGTTGTTATATCTTAAGGCAGGGGTTGCCAATCTTTTGGACCTCAGGGACCACCAAACTCATAATTTCAAATCCTGAGGACTACTAATATGAATTTTGACTGACAGTAGCTTGCTGATATTGGTGGGAAAGTCAGTCCCATATATTCCAGAGCTGCAATAGTGATAGGACTGGCCTGTGCACTGGCCTGCCATGGATGAGCTGCTTCAGGATGACCAAAAGGCCAATCTTGTGACTACTGCAGCTCTGGAATATGGGACCGGACTATGGTGGGGTTGGAAATCTCTGCTGTGGGGGCTGGCATCTGTAATGTGCAAATTTGTGGATGGTGCAACATGCAAAAAGCAATGCAGCCCTTGCTGGCCAGGATGAGGTAATTGTGCTGTTACAGCAAGAAGGGGTTGGTGGCACAGGCAGGCTGAAACAGTGATGGAGATGGTCAGAAGGTGTAGGAGTGCCACACTACTTGCATTTGTGTGATGCTCCTGCACCTTCCACCTCGCCTTTACTGGTCTGGGTTCTTCCTTAATGGCCGCAGGCTGTAGAGCTGGCCTGGGACAGGAAAAGTACTGGCTGGTTGTGGTGGGAGTGGGCAGAGTGGGCAAATCTGTGTTCACCATCCAGTTCAGAGGTCTGGAATGGGGCGGCAATGGTGGTGTCAGTTTTCTCATCCCTCTTGGTGCTCTGTTAAGGGTGGGGCGCAGCACAACATCCAGGTGCCTGGAGCCCCTTCCTCTTCTTCTGACCTGGGCTCACTGATGGTGGGTGGTGGCCTCCTCAGGAGATGCCCTCATCCCATGGACAGAACCCAGCACATGTGCACTCTGGGAAGAGGCTCCAAGACTTCTCTGCTTGAAAGCGGTGAGAGAAACCTGGAGCTTAGACTCAGCGAGTCCTCTCATGTGGAGGTTGAAGGTAGGATGTCGAGCCCAGAAAAGCTCAAGCTCTTGCCTGCACAAACAGTGACAAGGCAAACTATGGGGCTTCCAAGGCACTCAGCTCAACCCAACCCAGAGTTCCTGTTGATCCCACAACAAGCCAGCAGTGATGATTGGATACCCAGACCAAAAGAATGCTGAGGAAGATGGGTTCCTAATAACCAGCCTGTTTGTGCAGGCGAGAGCTCGAGCTTTTCTGTCAAACAGGCAACAAATGGTCAAAATAGGGAACGCCCTATCAAATCCAGCACCAGTTAATAGCGATGTCTCCCAAGGCTGTGCTTTAGGACTCACACTCTTTCTGCTTTACATCAATTATATCAATTACCTATGTGACAACATTAAAAGCAGCTGCGTCCCCTTCACCAATGATGATTATTTAACACCACTGACAATGACCTACAAAGCGACCTTGACTATTTGTCAGAATGGTCGCACAATTGGCAAATCCAAATTTCAACTAACAAATGCTCTGTCCTACACATTGGCATTGAATGATTAACTAGGGCATGTAAAACCCTTGCCAGACCAATGCTCAAACAGCTTGTCCACCTGGAGCCCTCACTGTATATCAGACATTAACACAATTGAGTACGTTCAGAGATATTTCTCTGGAAAAGCACTTCACTCCTCCACTCACAATAGAATTTCCTATGCCTCCAAGCTCAAAATTTTGGGCCTAGACAGTCTAGAACTGCATCACCTGTGGTCCGATCTAAGCATAGCACATAAAATTGTCTGTTACAAAGTCTTACCTGTCAATGACTTCTTCAACCTCAATCACAATAATACACAGGCAAACAACCAATACAAACTCAAGGTAAACCACTCCATTTGGTCCATTTTCAGCCATTTTTCCTGGGTCTCCTCATCCCAGAAGCAGTAACCTTGTACTCTTCCCTTCTCTGCTAGCCCCCTACTTCACACAGGATTGTACAGCAATGGAGACAGAGATGGAGGAGGGGGCGGCATTTCTGTGCACTCCTGTTTCATTGTGGCACTCTTCTCTGCATGCTAACAGCCACTGCTGCCCCCTCTCCCTCTCCCTCTCTGCTGTGGGTGATCCCATGCAAAGGGGCTAGCAAAGAGGGGAGAGTGCAAGTTTGCTGCTTCTGGGATGAGGGGACCTGGGAACTTTTTTGGTCCAGCTCACCAGGCTTCTCTTTCTCTAGCAGAGAGCTTTACCAGTCCAGCTTGACGCAGGCTTCCTCCCCAGGCACTCATCCATTTCCCCCGGCTGACAAAGTTAGGCAAAAAGCCAGCCCTCATCAGTGCCCAGCCTCACTGAAAGTGGGCTTGGAAAGGGCAATGTGAGCTGCACTGCTGCTTGCATCAAGCTAGACTAGGGAGGGAGAACATGAGCCGGGCAAAGGGTGGGGGCAAGGGGTGTCCGCAGCATGCTAGGCCTAGCAGACTTTCTAAGCCTGCCTAAAGCGGGAGGGAGGGAGGGAGAGAGAGAGAGAGAGTGCGCACAGTGTGTGTGTTGTGTGGTTGTGTGTGTGTGTCTGGTGTGTGTGTGTGTGTGAGAGAGAGAGAAGAGAGAGAAAGAAATCTGATCCAATCTTTGAGAGTTATATCAGGGCTGGCGTGTGTGCTCTCTCTCTCTCTCTGTGTGTCAGCTGTGCCTCTATTCAAAATCCAAGAAAGAAAACCTTAGACTCCATTTTCATAGAGAAAAGTACTTTTACTGGATATGAAGTGATAGCCACAAAGGAAATGCAAGAATCTGTGAGGCAAAAGGCGTGGAAATTACATGTAGAAAGTTATTCCCAATCCTCACCCACAACAATTCAAACTGGACACCAATCGATATTAGGTATAATGTCATGTGGATTACATCTTCAGTTGGCATCTCACACATCTCAGATGGTTGACCTTGGCCTAGAAAAGATAAGTAGCTGCATTTGCGCAGTAAGCAGGAAAGCATCCCAATTTTTACAGTTCATACAACTTCAACCTCAAGTCTCTTCCCCAAAAGCCCCAATTATCCCTCTCCCATTTCCATGGCAGCCAACAAGACCCAAGCAGTAAAAATGTCAGGAAGAATATGGGAGGCTGACACACACTCTCTCTCACCAGGTTGGATCTTTCTTTCCTCCCCCCATTACCAGAGACCCCTGGATTCCCTCCTCAACCCTGCCTGTCCCATACAGGTACCACCCATGCAAGTGACATAAAGTTGGCCATGCCCACTCAGTCCCATGACCCACCAAGCCACACCCACCAAACCAGTCATTAGGGCAGAGAACTGGTTGTTAAAAAATTTGCAGCCCACCACTGGCTTTATTGCTAATATGAAGCAGCTGTGGGGATTGGATAAGGTGCTCTTATTGTTGAAAAGCCATAAGGGAGCTGATATATAGAATATATAAAGACCTATTTAACTCTTAAAAATAATTTTTTGTTTTCTGTGTGATATTATTTCTTAAACTTATATTACTAGTTAATATTACTGCCATTGCTACAGAGAGCTATTTATGCATGGGCTGGATTTCTTGAAAAGGCAATGTACATTCCATAACATCCAAATTCCCTGTGAAATTTATAACAAAAGGTAATCGGCTGTTCAGTGTAATCTTTATATACAAAGGATATTGATTTGTGTAATATACACACATGTTCTCACTCTCTGACCCTCCCACATCTTCTACATTGCTGCTCACATTTCTCCCTACAACGCTGCTTAGGATCGAGCCAACACTCTTCCTCTTTACTCCCTGTCAGAGGCTGCTCCGACATGCCCTCCTCCTGATCAATCTCAGGCTGTTCCTCTTGGCTGTCTGATGGAACCTGAGGCATTATCAGGGAGGAAGGTCCTGGGGAG
>BHFT01007250.1:0-19801 GCA_004320025.1 Laticauda laticaudata
TTTTCCAATGGATGGCAAGCTTTTTTGTCCATTTTACACCCTCTTTGCATCCATTGGTGCAGTGGGACATGGGCTTTAACAATGAGAACAATTAACCAGTGGAACTGCTTGCCACCAGATGTTGTGGGTGCTTAACCACTAGAGGTTTCTTAAGAAGAGACTGTAAAGCCACTTGTCTGAAATGGTATTATTATCTGGGATTGCTAAAAATGACACAATGAAACGAAGGTTCACAACATCCAAAGCACCTGAAGGAAACATGAGAAGCAATGGATGGAAACAGATCAAGGAGAGAAGCACAAAGGAGAAATTTCCTGACAGGAAGAACAATTAACCAGTGGGACAGCTTGACTTCAAAAATTGTGGGTTCTCCATCACTGGAAATTTTTAAGAAGAAATTGGACAACCATTTGTCTGAAATGGCATAGGGTTTCCTGTCTGAGCAGAGGATTGGTCTAGAAGACCTCCATGGTCCCTTTCAGCTCTATTCTAATTGATTGATTGAAATATCAGCCCCAAATTCTTTGTCACCTTAATTAGGTGCTCCAGTTGGTGTGGAAGTGGGCAATCAATAAAACTATTATACATATGTCCAGATGAACAGAGATACAGTATCCCATCAGACTGCATATCCTGTTTGGGGAAGGTATCTACCATAGGAGATCGATCATTAAGTTCATCCACACTGAGCTGGACTTCAGACCTGCTGATGAGACTTAAGGTAGTTCACTCTTCCAGAGGTCAATGAAGAAGAGGTGTATGAATTAACAGAGTAACAAGAGTTGAAAGAGACCTGGAGGTCGTATAGTCCAGCTCCTTGCACTCAATAGAGCAATTCATCAGTGAAACAACTTGCCTCCAACACTGGAAGTTTTTAAAAAGAGATTGGACAGACATTTGTCTGAAATGGTTACAGGGTTTCCTGCCTAAGCAGGGGGTAGGACTTGAAGACCTTCAAGGCCCCTTCCAACTCTGTTATTCTATTCTATTCTATTCTATTCTGCATTCTATTCTATTCTACTATTCTATTCTATTTATTCTACTATTCTATTCTATTCTATTCTCGAATAGAACAGAACAGAATGTAGAATAGAATAGAATAGAATGCAGAATAGAATAGAATGGAATGGAATGGAATAGAATAGAATAGAAAAGAATAGAATTCTTTATTGGTGAAGTGTGATGGACACACAAGGAATTTGTCTTTGTTGCATATGCTTTCAGTGTACATAAGAAAAAATAAAAATCATTCATCAAGAATCATAAGATACAACACTTAATAATAGTCATAGGTTTCTATAAGCAATCAAATCATACAGTTTACGAATACACAATCAAAACATAGTAGGAAAACAAATAAAACAGTATAAATGGTAAAAATAGAAGCAACAAGGTTATAGTCATAAGTGGGAAGGATTAAAAGAATAATAGTAATACAATCTTACTAAGTAATTTGACAGTGTTGTGGGAGTTAGTTGTTAGCAGAGTGATGACATTCGGTGAAAAATTATCCTTGTGTCTAGTTGTGCTCTATAGCATCATTTTGAGAGTAGAAGTTGAAACAATGTGTGTCCAGGATGTGAGGAGTTTGTAGATATTTTCACAGCCCTCTTTTTGACTTGTGCAATATACAGGTCCTCAATGGAAGGCAGATTGGTAGCAATTGTTCCATTATATTTTATTCTTATTCTACTCTATACTCTATTCTATTCTGTTCTGTTCTATTCCATCCCCATTCCATCTCTCCATTCTATTCTATTCTATTCTATTCTATTCTATTCTATTCTATTCTTTTCTATTCTATTCTATTCCATCCCCATTCCATCCCTCTATTCTATTCTATTCCATTCCATTCCATTCCATTCCATTCTATTCTATTCTATCCTATTCTATTTCATATTCATATTCAATATACTGCCTCTTCTTTTCCTTGTATTTTATTTTCATTTTTGTGGTGAATCTCTCCCTCCATGCACATTCAACCTCATCTCCCTTTTCCTTGTTGTCTTGTAGGCCATACATTTGTCCTTGGGCTACATCATTTCATCTCTGCCAATTTTCATTGCTTATGTTTGGAAGCTTTCTTCTGATTGCATCTCTTTGTTTTTCCTTGAGGAACCTCAGGGCTCACGCAACAGTGGGCAACCTGTCCTCATTCATTTCAATGAAGCCTGATTTAGTCACCGAAGTTAAAACAAAAAAAAATACCGATGTGCTCATTCATCAGCGTTGGCTAGGTGGGAGAGTCCAAGTTCATTAAAACACAGCTGATGAGCTGACTCTGAAGTTTCTGCCTCAGTGATAAATTCATTTTCATTTAGCTTCTTAATCCCCTCTCAGCACAGAGAAGATGCACATGAACACTGGCATCAAATACGATTATGAAGCAGAAGAAGACGTGAAATCCTTCAGATGGATTTAATTTTGTAGCTCAAGCAAAGGTTGACCTTGGAAGACAAAGGGGCTGAGGTATTCTTATCAGATGTTGAAGGAATCTAGGACCACCTGTAATTTTTTTTGGGGGGGGGCACCAAATCGTTTCTCATTTCCCCAACATGAAATGTTGAAATGTTGAATGTTCTTTCTGCGCCAACTCAAAAAGATCAAACTGCCCAAGGAGCTGCTAATCCAGTTCTACAGAGGAATTATTGAGTCTATCATCTGTACCTCTATAACTATCTGGTTTGGTTCTGCAACCCAACAGGACAGACACAGACTTCAGAAGATAATTAGGACTGTGGAAAAAAACAGTTATTATCCATCTGCCTTCAGTCGAGGACCTGTATCCTGCACGAGTCAAAAAGAGGGCTGTGAAAATATTTACAGACCCCTCACATCCAGGACATAAACTGTTCAATTCCTACCCTCACTATAGAGCACTGCACACCAGAACAACTAGACATAAGGACAGTTTTTTTCCTGAATGCCATCACTCTGCTAAACAAATATTTCCCTCAACACTGTCCAACTATTTACAAAGTCTGCATTAATATTACTATTAATCTTCTCATCCCCTCCCCACTTGTGACTGTAAGACTGTAACTTTGTTGCTTGTTTCCTTATGATTTATATTGACTGTTTCCTAGTTTGACTTGATTGCTTATTGTACCCTATGACTATCATTAAGAGTTGTACCTTGTGATTCTTGATCTTGATGAATGTATCTTTTCTTTCATGTACACTGAGAGCAAATTCCTTGTGTGTCCAATCACACTTGGCAATAAAGAATTCTATCTTTTATCTATCTAAATTCAGGCACCTACAGTTTGGGCAGAGATATTTGTGGATCTGTAAAAGGAAACAATACAATTTCTCAGTTCTCAGATGGATCATATATGAATTGTGGGCTTGCAAAACAACAACAACAACACAGTTCTTGGCTGCATCAACAGAGGGATAGAATCAAGATCACATGAAGAATTAATTGCACTTTATAATGCTTTGATAAGGCCACACTTGGAATACTGTGTCCAGTTTTGGTCTCCAGAAACTGTGCAGAGAAGATCAACAAAGATGATTAGGGGACTGGAGGTTAAAATATATGAAGAATGATTGCAGGAATTGTGTATATCCAGTTTAATGAAAAGAAGGACTAGGGAGTGACATGATCGTAAGGTTCCAATATTTGAGAGGCTGCCACAAAGAACAAGAACCAAGCTATTATCCAAAGCACCTGAAGGCAAGACAAGAAACAATGGATGGAAATTAATCAAGTAATGTTCTGACAGTTAGAACAATTAATCAGTGGGACGGCTTGCCTCCTGAAGTTAGGAATACTCCAACGTTGGAAGTTTTTAAGAAGAAAATGTACAACCATTTGAAATGGTATAAGGTTTCCTGCCAGAGCAAAGTGTTGGTTGGTTAGAAGACCTCCAAGGTCCTTCCAGGAGGACTGTGAGTTCAATGGTGCTCTCTGAGCTTGGTTGTTTTCTTGTAGACATTTAATTACCCAGGTAGGGAGCATCATCAGCGCTAGAAGGGAGTGGGGTTTGGAGAAAGGAGGAGGAGAAGGAGGAGCAGGTAGAAGAGGAGGACAAGGAGCAGGAGCAGGAAGACTGTGAGGTCCTTGGTGCTCTCTGAGCTTGGTTGTTTTCTTGTAGACATTTAATTACCCAGGTAGGGAACATCATCAGTGCTTAGAAGGGAGTGGGGTTTGGGGAAAGGAAGAAGAGGAGGAACAGGAGGTGGAGCATGAGGACTGTGGGGTCCTTGGTGCTCTCTGAGCTTGGCAGAAATCATTTTTTCAGGAAAAAGGTACGAGAAATTGCTAGGCAGATTTTGGGAAGGCATAATTACATACTTTAGTTTGAAATAAAGGTTTTTTTTTTAAACTTTCCCAAATACATAGACAGACAGAAGATCATATATAATGTGGCTGGCATTCTGAAGAGAACCACTTTATGGTAATTTTGTTATTTAATTGGAATACGGCTCCTCTCTTGCTTGCCTAGATTTCTGTCTTTGAGAAGGCAGCTTTTGCTTCCCCAGTGTTTGCCCAACGATGTCTTCTACACAGAATGCCTTGAATTCAAATGACTATTTTTTTTAATGTATTTGTTTGCAAACAAGAGCAAGAGAGGGTCATGAGAGACAGAAGAGGGGAAAAATTTCCCCTGAAAGAGATCGATGAGTTTCCTCCTGAAGATAAATGATTCACGGGCTTTGCATCACCACCACTTTCCAATGCATGGAGCTGAATATTTATTAATGTGGTTGTTAAAATGGCATGGCCAGCCCTCCCACCCAAACTCTCCCAAAGCTCAAAGAAACCTCACCATCAGCTGAGAACCTTATGTCTCTCACAGAGAGAGTGGGAAGGAGGAGGGAGTAAGAGAGAAGAAGGGAGGGAGGGACAGAGGGAGAGAGAAAGAGATGGAGAGGCAGAGAGACAGAAAGAAAAGAGGTGAAGTTCAGACTGAGTGAGAACAATAAGCCATCCTTCTGGCACAAATATGCTAGTTCCAGCAGTGTTTCCCAAGAAAGCATCTCTTCTGAGAAATCATAGGGGAAGCCAGGGGTGGGATTCAAATTTTTTAACAACCGGTTCTGTGGGTGTGGCTTAGTTGGTGGGCATGACTTGGTGGTCATGTGACTGGCTGTGTGTGGCCAACTCAACATCACTCACATCAAGGCACGCATCTCCTCACCTGGCCTCTCATGACTGTGGGGATGCTGCAAAAGTCGTAATTGTGAAAAATGGTCATAAGTCACTTTTTTCAGTGCCATTGTAACTTTGAATGGTCACTCCACACAAGCAAAGTACCAGCAGAGGAGGAAAACAAACCTCCATGGAAGTTTCAGAGACAGGAAGTCTCGTCCTGTCAAGAATGTAATAAGAGTTAAAGGAGAGGCAGTTTCTGTAAGCAACACCAGAATGTTTCCTTCCTGCCTTCCTTACAGGATTAGGCCACTAATTTCTTCTAATAACCAGTTCTCCAAATTGCTTAGAACGTTAACAATCGGTTCTAGCGAATTGGTGCGAACCTGAAGAAACCCACCCATGGGTGAAGCTTTACATTGGGAATGATGAATGTATTCTGCAGCTGAAAAAGGGAGGGTGGCAGGAATTGATGTCCCTCCGTCATCCTAAAACCCTTTGGATATGACGACTTTGGAATTTCTGAAAGGGAGAAAACATCTCCTTCTTCTGAGGAGCAACAAGTAGTGAGGAGGGTCTACTGCATGCTCCAATAACAGGATCTCACATCCTTTCCTCAGGAACACTGATGGACCAAAAGAGCTTTCAATCTTTTCCTTCTCCTTCCACCCCGCTTTTCCCTCCTCCTCCACTCCTCCCATTCTGCATACCTCATCTAGTAATAATGATGTGATGTAGTTGGGTCATGAAATGTCTTCAGAAAAACATCATCAGTTCAGAGAGCATGAAGGACTTTTCAGTTCTCTTCCTCTCTTCTTTTTATTCATCTTCTTCCTCCTCCTCCAGTTCCTCCTTCTCCTCCTCTTCCTCTTCCTCTTCTCCTTCTCCTCCTCCTCCTCCTCCTCCTCCTCCTCCTCTTCTTCTTCTTCTTCTTCTTCTTCTTCTTCTTCTTCTTCTTCCTCCTCCAGCTTCTCCTCCTCCTCCTCTTCTCCTTCTCTTCTTTTTCTTCTCCTTCTCCTCCTCCTCTTTTTCTTTATCTTCTTTTCACTCTCCCTTCTCCTCCTCCTCTCCTTCTCCCTTCAGGTCCTCCTCCTCCTCTTCTTCCAGCTCCTCCTCCTCTTCTTCTTTTTCTTCTTCTCTTCCTCCTCTTCTTCTTTATCTTCTTCTCCTTCTCCCTCCTCCTCGTCCTCCTCTCCTCCTCCCTCCACCTCCAGATCCTCGTCTTCTTCTTCCTCCTCCTTCTCCTTTTCCTCTTTCTCTTCCTCATGGTGGGAAGAGGAAGAAAGGAAACAAACAAGCCCCAAAACAAAATGGCATTGAAACAGAAGCCTATGGCATGTAAAACGGGGCAGCTGGGTGGGGCCATGATTATGTGGTTGTGTCCAGCATCACTTTTTTTTTCCTGATATCCTTGCAAATCCTTCAAGATCAGTTTACTGGTCCACATCTGAAAATAGAAAACAGCCCTTTACAAAGCTTCACATAGGGAAAAAAGAGAGGTTTGATTCATTAAGGAAACAGGATTTGCATTCCTAACTTTGGCTGAATGTCTGACTTTGAACAAACAACTTTGAATGAAATAATATCATAAAGCACACCAGGATGACCTTTCTGGCCTAAAGTTGTTTGAACATCATCGCAACCTTTGCTTTTCCTAGGAGAAAGTTAATCACACAGTGGCAGATCCTGTTGAAGGATATAAAGCCCCTGTCACACTGCACCAACGGATGCAAAGAGGATGTAAAACGGACAAAAAAGCTTGCCATCCATTGGAAAACGTGATGTACTCATTGCCTGTTTTGCTTCCTCTCTATCCGCCAGTATCCATCTATTACGTTTCATCGCTCAAGAAGTTTGAGCTGCCCAAAAAACTTTTGCGTGGAAAACGTATCCAATTCGTCCGTTAATGCTCCGCTATGCACCGCAACGCATCGTCTGCATCCGTTACGCAATCGGGCTATTATCCGCTAGCCATCCCGCTGCGCTCTACACAACTCGCACGCGCTCGGACGCAGGGAGGAAGCGGAATGGACGCGGAAACGGAATTAGAATGGATGCAGAACGATGCCAAGCGGAAACAAAGCGTTTAAAAATGGAAAAACGTTGCAGAGGGGACCTATCTCGGAATATTAAGGATGTCTACAGGATGCCTAGAGGATGCCTAGAGGATGCCTAGAGATGCAAAAGGGAACCACCTATACTGCCCTTCTACCAGGCGGAGGCAACACGTCCTGGCTCTCACTTTCAGAACAGGCAAGGCCCTGTGGTGCGGACCTCTGCAGCTTCAATTGCCGTCTTCCTCTTCCACAGCATCCAGTCATTGTCCACCGTGGATCATAACACAGTCCTTTGGCAGCCCACCATCCTTCTGCAACAGTGCAAAGCCATCTACAAGGCTCTGTGAACTCTACTAGCGGGAAGAAAAGGAGGTGGCCAAGAGCGTCTGGGTATGAAGAGGTTTCGCTCGAGAGTAGAGACGGAATTACAACAGCTGATGGTGACGCTCGGGAGTGGCGAAGACACTAGCATTCACAGAGCTTCATTAGGATGCCTTCCTAGCCCATGTTTGACGAACTTTGCAGCGCCTGACCCCAGGTTGAACGGCAAAGACAAACACAACTACTGGGCCCCCCTTGGAACCTTGGGGCTCAAAGTGGCACTCACTCTGTGCCACCTGGCCTCAGGACCACCTACAGGAGGCATGCAGTATGGCTGGATGTGCCACACAACACCATCACATTGGGTGGGTCAGAGAAGTGGTGCAGGCCAATCATCAAGATACCTGCAGGAGCCCCTCCAGTGGCCCCTCTCACTGTGAAGAAGGATGGAAGAAAGTTGCAGAGCAGTGGTAACAGAGGTGGACCTTCCCACACACCTTGGAGTCAACCGATGCAAGCACGTGGCCTGCAAGCGTCAGCCAAGTCGGGGTCCACTTATTTCAACTACAAGGGCTTCTTCAGTATCATCCTTTCGCCATGGTCACGATGCTGACTAGCAAGTTCATGGTAGCATCGATGCTTAGGTCAGCGGCTCTCTTCAGATGCCCAGGTATAGCAACGCCAGTCACCCTCAAGGAGGAGCTGGAACGCCAACCTCATCGTGGCTTCAGATCCAGACCCACTGCCCAATGACATGCAAGATGTGCGCCCTTACTTCATTGTGGGGGATGACGCCTTCTCCCTCACAACCTAACCTCATGAAGCCCTAACACCTCTAAATACCTCACAGGTGAGAGAGGATCCACTACGGCGCAGGGCAAGGCTGGTGGTGGAACCGCCTTTGGCATCAATGCCAACAGGTTCCAGGTACTTCTCACCACCATGCAGCATCGCCCAGAGACCGTGAGGAGGGATCGTGGAAGCTTGCTGCATCCTGCACAATCTCAACGCACGACTGCAGTGTTGCCCGCTACCGTGGCCCGGTCTTGCTAGAACGGTCGACCCAGGTCTTGAGAACAAGGCAATGGGGACATGGAGCCTACGTGAATGGAGCAAGACGAAACCTGAATAGACACTGAAGGAATTACAAGGCCCCAACAGAACGCTCACATGAAGGGAAAGAAGCAGCGCAACCTCCTGAAACCACTGGTGCAACTCCCCAGCTGGAGCGGTGGAGTGGCAAGACAGCATGAATAGATACTTTATGGATGCTTCTTCAGCCTGTTCATCACACTGATGAGATTGGATATGTATGTTGAGTGGCCCTAACAGATGAACAGGGCGTTTAATAAAGAGTTTTGTGGGTTTATGTTGACATGTGTGGATGAATTGGATTATAATCATTATTGATAATCAAGGGGCCATAATATGTGGCACCTGGGGGAGGGCGGACCATACAGTCCCACTATGCTTGCACTGAGGTTTATCTATCCCACAGCTATTAACCCATACACAAAGGTATCCCTGCCCATCCCAAACAGGTATCCCTGCCCATCCACAGCTCTCTTAACCCCTTATCCCACAATGCATGCAAAGGCTTAAACCATTTCTAAAAGTTTCCAGCAAGACTTTAAATTGAAAAAAAGAAATGCACAAGTGTGTGAATCAAAAATAGACTTTATTAACAAGAGCCTATAAAAACAAAAAATGAGTCTCTGGCACTCCTCTTGGTCGCTCAGTCTAAGGGGTGAAGGGTCCGGTGCTGTGGAGGTGGCCTGTGCTGGAAGTGCTTGTCATCGCTCCTCCAGAAAGCAGAAGCAGCAGAAGCCCCAGCCCCAGAAGAAGCGAGCCCGTGCCTGCAGAAGCCCCAGCAGGACCAGAGTGAGGGCCAGGGGCGGGATGGTAGCCCTGGTCCCTCTTGCAAGGGCTGGCAAGCAGATGGCTGAGCTTGACTGTGCTTTCAGCAAGGTTTGGGGTTGCTGTGGCAGGAAGGCTGGCAGGAAACCAAGGCCTGGCAGGAAGCTGGCAGGCGAGGTAGGTCACCAAGGCTGGCAGGAAGGCAGGCACCAGGCTTGGAGGCAGGCAGGCCACCAAAGGCTTTTGCAGGCAGCAGGCACCAAGGCTGGCAGGAAGATCGGAGGCTGGCAGGCAGGCAGGCACCCAGGCTTGCAGAAGGCTTGCACACAAAGGCTGGCACGGAAAGGCTGGCAGGAAGGCAGCATGAAGGCTGGGCAGGCAGGCAGCAAGGCTGGCAGGCAAATGGCTGCAAGCAAGGCTGGCAGGCAGGCCACTCAGCAAGGCCTGGCAGGGAGGCTGGCCAGCAAGGCTGGCAGGAGGCTGGCAGCAAATGGCTGCAGGAGGTCTGGCAGCAAGTGGCTGGCAGGGCACGGTCTGGCAGCAAAGGCTGGCAGGGAGGCTGGCAAGGGTAGGCTGGCAGCAAGGTCTTGCAGGCAGACATGGCAAGCAGGAACAGGCAAGGCAGTCCGAATGGTGTTAGCATGCCAGGTCTTTCCTCCTAAATGGTGACCTGCTTCTGAGCTTCCGTTATTTCTGGTGGGGCTTGGCACAATCATACGCCCCTGCATGCGCAATTATGCTAGGCATCCGGTTAGGCCTTCCGCTGTGCATCCGGCTAGGCTTCCGCTCTGCATCCGCTTCATCAGCGGTGCATCCATTATGGCATCCGGCTGGGTATCCATTCTCGGGCGGCCGCTTTGGCTGGAGGTCCCCCGGAAGCCCTGCGGTGTGTGCATTCCGCTCCCATCCGCTTGTTTTCCATTGCGCTATGCTTCCATTCCGCATCCGCTTCCAATGCCGCCTGCAATCTCGCGGTCCGTGTTATCCGCTCCGGTTATTGCAAATTTTTGGTTGCCCCTTTTGAGAGCGGATAACAACGGATGGAACATTTTGCTCGTCCATTGTGCCCGTTTTGCATCCCTTGGGCAGTGTGAAAGGGCCTTTAACAAGGAAGTAATGACTTCAGTTTCTGATGATCCTTTCTCCCTGCCCAAGGTTGTGGGAGAGAAACTACAGATCAGCTGCACACTGAACAATTTTCAGTATTTCCCTGGTATTTTCTATAATATCACTCTTTTTAATTTAGTTTTTTTCTTCTTTAATCATTTTTTTCAATAACAATAAAAAACATGAAAACAAGTCTTCTTTCTTTTCTCCCTCCCTCCCTCTCTTTCCTTCCTTTCTCCCTCCCACCCTCTTTCCTTCCTCTCTCCCTCTCCCTCCCACCCTTCCTCCCTCTCTTTCTTTCCTTCCTTCTTCCCTTTCTCCCTCCTTCCCTCTTTCCTTCCTTCCTCCTTCCCTCCCTCCCTCCCACCCTTCCTCCCTCTTTTTCCTTCCTTTCTTCCTCCCTCCCTCTTCCCTCCCTCCCTCCCGTCTAAACTCATAGAACTCATAAACTCATGTTTCTTTTTCTCCCTCTCTTTTCACTACCATTTAATTCTCAAATCTTTCCCTCATTCTGAAGAGAATTTCCCCAGTCTAGAGAGCTCTTTAGCACCTATCCAGACTGTGTGAACACAGTATCTGAAATCTCTTCCTTGCAACAAGAAGCCTGAATATTTTCTTCCACCTTCATGTGGGGAAAAAAACATTTAATGTTTTGCATTTTATTTATTTATTTATTTTTATTTTGAATTGTCAATCACTTACAAGATAATAGGTATAAGTATATACATAGTTATGAATACATGAAATGGGTACATATAAGAAATAAAGAACAATAGGACAGGGACAGTAGAACACATTGGTGTGCTTATGCACAACCCCCTACTCAAAACTCTGGAAGGGGTTGAGATCAATAGTTAGACAGTCTAAGGTTAAAGTTTTTGAGGTTTGGGGAAGAAACTACTAAGAGTCAAGTGAGTATTCAGACATTGACCAACTCTTTGCTTGAAGTCTCGTCATTCCTGCAATCAAGTTTGGTGTGCAGTATAACCTTGAATTTGGTAGCTATTGTGTGCTCTTGTTATTATTAGGTTGAAGTTGAAGTCATTCAGTGACAGGTAATCATTGCAAGCAATCGTGATTTGTATATATTCTATTACTGAGATCAGAGATCGAACATGGTGTAAATTCAAGGTTACTCTAGCCGTACTAGAATCTTCAAGTGCTGGTCAGGCATTAAGGCGTATTCTACAAGAGATAGAGGAGTAAGAGAACTCTTCTATGTGAAATATTCTGGAACTTTTCAACTGGCTAAATTCAGATTAACATACATGTTGGGTTCCCAGACTGATGAGCTGTAATTCGAGAGTTTGTTTAGCAGAATGTTGTGTATGCTCTAGTCTAGTAGTGTGAAATTGTACCAGATAAAACAAAGCTCCCCGGAGGATTACGAGGTTAACAACTCTTAACGCCTTTTTGGCTGTGTGTAGTTACAGTGGGGTGACTAGCATTTGATCATTAGAGGATGAGTATGTCCCAAGGTCCTTAACTAGAGCTTGGGCAATCCATCGAACAAGAATCTTAACTATTCAGCTGTAATTTTATTTTTTTATTTTTATTTTTTGCCCTAATAGTAAGAAAGAGCAGGATTTACTTGTATGCAGATTTGAAGTTTGCCATTTATTTGGACCATCTGATACCATGAGTCAGATCTTTTTGAAGGGTAGTAGTGTCTTGTCCGTGGTAATGTGAGATTAGCTTTTACATCAAATCAGCAAAGAGAGATGCAGTTGCTCTTAATATGATCACAGAGGTCATTTAATGTAGATTATGAAGAAGAGTTGCTTCCTAGAACACTGGCCTTGGGGGACACCACTATTGGACAGGCTACAGAATTGGTGATTGGACACTCTCAATTTTGACCATTTGTTGTCTGTTTGACAGGAATGCTTCTATCCAGTATTGCAGGTGTCCAGAGATACCATAAGAGTTCAGTTTTAGGAGTACGTTTGTCATGTACACTGAATCAAAGGCTTTACAGAAAGTCATGATAGATTGGGTCTATTGTTTTGGCCCTGCATTGAGTTGTGTAGCCCATATGTTTTTGCAGTGTAAGAGTTTGGCAGATTACAGGATAGTCTTTTTTCTTAAATATCAAATTGTATATAGAGAGTAGGTTGTTGTCTCTAAGTGGAGGATCATGGAATTGGGTTAATAATTGATTCCATGACTTTACAGGTGATGCAGAATCAGGAGATTGTTTCTGTAAATTTTCAACTAGGCTGGGGTCTCCCTTTTTGAAAGATGGGGGTGACTGTGGCTTGTGACCATAGTTTTGGCAAGGAGCTGGTCCTGAAAGATTTTCAAGATTATGCTTAGAGGTTCGGCTATATGGCAGTGGATAGCTTTTTTAAGAAGTAGGCACATATTCAGTCCGGTCCAATAGATAGAGATGGTTTTAGATTGTGTAGTGCTTTTTCAACATTGTCTTCTGTAAAATCGATATGTATGAGATAACTGTAGTTTTTCTGTGGTTTAGCTTGGAAATACTGGGCATGATCCATTGCTGTTTACAAATACTGAGCCAAAGAATGTGCTAAATATATTGGCTTTAATGGTATTGTCCGTCATTGCAGGTCTTTACCATTAGATCCTTTCAGGGGTGGGATGGACCTTGAGTCTTTTAGTTTGTTGTTACAAAATTGGTAGAAGCCGTGGTGGAATTGGTGCGTAGAAGGTTTTTTCTCTTGTTTAATGTGATAATTGGTACATTCCAGTCTTTAATTGGTGGCATAAATTTTGGTACAGCTTTTTTGACAGTGGCAACGTGGCCAGATTTGATTTTCTGCCAGAGTGACTTTTTTTGGATTGAAGTTTTCTTATTGTTATGGGTAATCTATTTTTGTTTGTTTGTTTGTTTTGGGATTGTTATTGTACATATAGTTTGATGATTCTTTTGACTTCAAGTAAAAATATGTTGTAATGGTCTCAACAGTATTGCTCCAGTGAATAGAGATTGCCAATCAAGGGATGAGAGTTGCTTTTTTGAAAGTTATTATTGGGGATTACATCATTGTGATGATTTTTGTGTTGGCATATGTTGAGACAAAAGTCAATCATGCTGAGGCCGCACGTTGGAAAATAGTTCTTAGTTTGTATTCCGTAGATTAAATTCAAACTATTGCAGAAGATGAGATCGAGGACGTTATTAAGTCTAGTGTTGTTGGTCACTAATTGTTCCAGTCCCAGATTTTGTAACAGCATTGTAGAAGGTTGCATGTCTGGGTTCCATTGTACATTCATTTAGGGTCCAGTTAATATGAGGTAGATTGAAGTCACCAAGAAAGATAAAAGTGTGTGGGCAGGATGTTGCCATGTTTGTAGTGAATTTAGCCTGTTTACATGTTTGATGTCATAATCAGGGGCTCTGTAATATAGTAAGAATCGAAATGTGATATTTAAGGATAGTTCACAGTGGTCTCAGAAGAGCAAGCTCCTGGGTAACTGGATGTTTTTTAGATGTAAGGACTTTTTATAGAAGATAGCAACACCACCTCCTTTAGAATTTCATGATCTGATCAGTAAACATGATAGACTGTTATTGTAATGGAGTCAGGGAAAGATGCGTCGAGCCATGTTTCACAGATAAATATGATGTTGAATTTAGCCATATTTAGTAAGAGGAGAAATTCAGGTATTTTATTCACAATGCTTCTTGCATTGAGTAGCTTGCATTTAAGGCCAGCTGTAGTCGGAATTGAGGTAGTTAGGGGCGTGCGTGCCTAGTCTTGGTTGATGGTGGATTGGTTGAAGTTGGGTTGTGGTTGAAGGTTAAAGCTGGTTGTGTGTCTTACTTTTGATACAGTCAGCAGGGTAGTCAATGTACAGATCCTTCTCTCCATTGTCTAGATGGTTTTTGAGTTCTGTGTGGAGTACATGGGAGCAGGCACGTTGCTGTATGGTTAGGTCAGGCAAGAATGAAGGTTCTTATGGTTGATGTTGCTTTGGCAAGTGAATTTAATCGTATAATGAATTAACATTTGCTTGATTCATTTTTGCAAATGACCCTGCAGAAGCTCTCGGCCAGTGTGGGAAATGTCAAATATTTCATCAGGGGAAATGGTTGATGCTTGATAATCACTGATGATGTTTCAGACAATTTTGATGTCAATCATTGTCATTGATGTCCTCTGAAATCAAATAAGATGGCATTTGGACGTTTCCGTTCACGCTCAAAAGTTTCTTTGTAAGAGGATTGGGATATCATTATTTGTCCTTATTTTGTTTTTTTTGTGGATTGGGTTGTGGATTGGATTGTGTTGTGTGGAAGAGATGTGGTTTGTAGCTATTTGATGTTCAGGTTTTTGCATTGTGTCTTTTTTTTCAAGGTTGGATAATCTTTCTTTTAAGGCGTCCAGGATGATGCTACTATGGTGTCAAGGGATATTATTCGTATTTCTATGGTATCTACTCTTCAAACAGATCCAGTTTGGTCTGCATGATTTGCAAAGGTTTGGAAACTCATTGGATGATTCTAGGTATTGAATCATTTCTTCAGATAATCCCAAGACAGATGAATGAGTGGTTATTTGTTACATAGACAACATTTGATGGAGTGTTTCATTATCCTTTAGAGTTTTATAGCATTTAAGGCATGTGCAGGAGTCTTGTGGTTCATTGGTGGGATTACTTTCTCTTTAGGTTGTGGTTTGGCATTGGATTTATTTTTTCTTGGCATGGTAGGTTTGTTAAGATGGTATGTTGATTAAGTTACTTAATGAAACAATTTTGGGTAATCAATATAGCCAATATCACAGCAATCAATTGCAATAATCTCTCTAGTCAAATGATTTTGCTTAAGCAACAATCAGCCTAATCAATTAATTACACTAATCGCTAGTCAATTAATCCACGACTGTTTCAATTAAATTCACTAAATCAGTATTTAACTAATCAATTAAATTACATGAATCTTGATCTTTTAAACTAATCAGTAAATCACACCAATTGCACTAAACACTCTAATCACACTAATCAATTAAAACAATAATCAATTAAACCATTAATAAATTATTTTATAGAAATTGATTGATCTCCATCAATTATTTTATAGAAATTGATTATCTAATCATTGATATAGGTAATGAGGTAGAAAAGTTGTAAGTTTTGAGGTAATGATTTTTTAAAAAACAAACACACAACACAAACCTTTCCCCATTTATAGCTGTGCTATGCACACTTCTTAATGTGAATCCCTTCTCAAATCCACTGAGTTCTCTATCTTTCTTTGAATGCAATGTTTTCTTTTCCCCCTTGCTGAATTGCACATAATTAATTTCTCCTAGATTATTGGAGATTTTTCTTAATTAAGTACAACAAACAATAAAAAAGCAAAAGCAAAGAGAAGGGAAAGAAATACATGTACTTACATAAAATAAGATTCACACTAGAGTGAAACTTGAAATGAACCATTAAACTATTTTGAAAACACAAAGCAAAAGCAAACAAAATCATACAAAAAAGTATTTTAATAGCTCTTTCTTCCTTCCTTCCCTCCTTTTTTTCTTTCTCATCTTCCTCACAATCATCCCTCTCTCTCTCTTTCTTTCTTTCAATTTCTTTCCTTCTTCCTTCCTTTCCCCCTTCATTCCCCCATCCTTCCTTTTTTTCCTTCCTTCCTTCCTTCCATCAGGAGGAGGAGAAGAAGAAGAGCAGACAGGAGGAAGGAGAAGGAGGAGAAAGAGAAGATTGTCATGTCTTGCATTTATTTCTCATTCTTAACATGTCTTTTCTCCACTTTTTTCCACACTACTTCAAGGTGATCTCCAAAAGATCCAGTAGAAGCATTTCCCACCTTTGAATACAGTGCATTCATCCTGCCAGTGATGGCAAGTCCCCATCTTCTCTTTAAAAAGCTAGACTTTTCTATTTTTCCCCACTGAGTTTCAAAGCTTACCAAAGCAGGAGAAACATTTCTTATTCTACAAAGAGATACAAAAGTAGGAAGAACTCAAAGGTGGAATAGAATAGAATAGAATAGAATAGAATAGAATAGANTAGAATAGAATAGAATAGAATAGAACAGAACAACAGATAGAGTTAGAAGGGACCAAGCAGGAGGTCCTACACCATTTCTGACAAATGGCAGTCCAATCTCTTCTTGAAAGTATCAAGTGAATAGAATGGAATGGAATGGAATGGAATGGAATGGAATGGAATGGAATGGAATGGAATGGACTAGAATATATTAGAAATTAGAAACAGAAATAGAGCAGAGCAGAGCAGAACAGAACAGAATTCTTTACTGACCAAGTATGATTGGACACACAAGGAATTTGTCTTTGGTGCACATGCTCTCAGTGTACATAAAAAGAAAAAAATTACATTCATCAAGAATCATAAGATACAACACTTAGGTTACTAAATAAGCGGTCAAATGATGCTGGGAAAATAAAACAACATAAATCATAGCAACAAGGTTATAGTCATAAATGGGAGGAGATAGGTAATAGGAAGAATGAGAAGAATAGTAATACAGTCTTACTAAATAGTTTGACAGTATTGTAGGAATTAGTTGTTTAGCAGAGTGACAGCATCCAAGCTGGAAAACTGTCCTTGTGTCTAGTTGTTCTGGTGTGCAGTGCCCTATAGCAATGGAATATAGGTCCAATAGATCCAATGGAATATATATTCTGTTGGAATATATATTCTGTTGGGATATAGAACCAGTAGATCCAATGGAAGCATCAGCCACCTTTGAAAAGGGTGCATTCATCCTGCCAGCAATGGCAAGACCCTACCTCCTCTTTAAAAACCAGGACTTCTCTATTTTTCCCCCAAGTTACAAAGCTCATCAAAGCAGGAGAAACATTCCTTTATTCTACAAAGAGCCACAGAGGTAGGAAGAACTCGAAGCTAAGATTTCACCTATCACAATCCAAGCCATGCCCTTGTCTGTTGACTCCATCGACTGAAAACCCTCCAGATCTTATTGCGTTACCATCTCAAAAAGCCATTTATAAGCATTAATTTTTGAACAGCACCACAATTGATTCAAGGATCATGTTCTTCCTCTCAAGTCAAACCCACTGCAGAAAAATCCCCCCCCCAGGCCTAAAAGAGAGTCAATGTGGTATTTTCTTTCTCAGAGAGCAAGACCTAAGTCACCTCAGAAAGAGAGGAGAGAGGAAAAAAGAAAGCCTAACCTCACTCGGAAGACAAATAGGCCCAGAACTGAAATCCCTACAAAACAATGAGCTTTCCAACTTTTCAGACCTGACAGGTTTGGCTTAAATCGACAATCTCAAAAATGACAACAGCCTGGAAGGAACTGATAAGTGCCCTGAATAGGCCTAACCTTTTACCAGAATCAGCAGTTTGATTGATTGATTTCTTCAAGTCATGTAGCCACCCATCTCAATCAAGTGATTCTGGGTAGTGATCAAACTCTGAGTTGTGAAAAAAAGATTGATAGCAAACAAACAAATCATTTCTGGCCTCTTGTGAATTCCGGAAAAGTTAATTACTGTAGTTCCAATTATTTTTAGAAGAGAGCTGGAAGGGACTTTGGAGGTCTTCTAGTCCAACCCCCTGCTCAAGCAGGAGACTGTTCTATATGGAACTTGATAGGCTCCAAGTTCCCTATTCTGATTGGCCAAAAAGGCCATTCGCAGATTGGCTGTTAGAGAACCAATCCAGTTAGCCCGCCAAATGGCAGAAACAGTTAAAGCGGTGTCATTGGCCACAAGCCGCAGGCAAGCCGCTATAAAAACGGCTGCCGCGGCTTGGGCTGTTATTCCGTTACTATTGCTTAGCGAGTTTAATAAAAGAGTTCATTGTTGGAACCCGGTCTCATGCGCTTCTTTCCAGATGGAACACTGGCGACGAGGGTGGGATCATCATAGAAGAGCGAGACCGAAGCACGCGGTGATCTGAACCGAGCGAGAGAGATGGCCGGTAACAACACGCCGCCGACGTCGTTATATCGATCGCTTTCTTATGTTTTTGGAAAGCAACGAACTGCAGGAAATCTCTGACCAAAAGAAGAGGGCTGTCTTCCTTATACACTGTGGACCCAGCCGTCTTTTAAAATGGTGAAGGCACTCGCTAAACCCAGAGATGTCAAACAGATGACTTGGCCTGAGCTGAATAGGAATGCTCCGAGCACACTATGCACATGTGGTCTCCAACTTGATAAAAAAGACATGAGTTCTACAAGAGGGACCAGAAGGAAGATGAAAACTGTTGGAGATTTTGTAGCAGCCCTGAGACACATTGGAGGAGCCTGCAAGTTCCAGAACATGGACGAGGCCATGAGGGACCGCGTGGTCCTCGGTTTGAAGGCACTACCCTTCAGAGGAAGCTCCTGAATAGACCAAACATAAACCATACCCAAGGCCATTGCAGAGGCAACCGCCGCCGAAGCAGCAAAGAAGTTTAGCAGCCACCATGCGCCAAATGAATGCGATCCAGATGTGCCAACCAAGCCAGAGAGAGAAGGCAGAGGGAGGAAAGAAACAGCCCAACAGTGACAGCCTACTACAAAGATCTCGAATCCCAGAGTGATTCCGAGGACAAAAAATGAAGATGTCCACAGACTTCAATCAGACAAGAAATGGCACGAAAAGAGGAGAAACTGGCAGGAGTTTAAATGTGCGGGAAGCGGGGCAACCACCCACGAGCTGAATGCCAGTTCTCGACGCAATCTGTAGGGCTTGTAACAAACGGGGCACATTGAAAGGGTCTGCCACAACAAAAAGAACTATAGTCCAAAAAGACACGGCAGCACGCCTCCCCCACCCAGACATGAAGAAAGACAAGCAGAAGCAGATAGAAACCAAAGCAAAAGAACCAGTGACAGAGAGGAAATGCATCAGACAGTCACCATCGGAAATGCCAGAGCAGAAAATGTGGAAGAAGGTCCAGATAGAGGTGAGCATCAAAGTCAACTCAGGGTCTTTCCTATCTATGGTATCCTGGAATACCATCCGGTGCCTGATACCGGACATTAAACAAAAAGAATTACAGAATAAAAAGACTGATTTTAAAAGACTACCAGGGAAATCGAATCCCGGTAGTAGGCCTAGGACATTTCCTCGTGAATTCAAGAACCACGCCGAAATCTTGCCTCTGACCATTGTCAACCGTGATCGCCCTAGTCTACTAGGGATCGAATAGTTTTGCACCCCTGGGAATTGGGATGACCGGGATCAACTGCATTGCCACAGCCAACTGGGAGGAGAGCCTGCGACTAGAATTCCAAGATGTTTTCGACGGGACCCTAGGCAAGTACAAGGGGACCCCAATTTCATTTAGCCTAGACCTGAAAAATAGCCCCCATCCATTTAAAGGCCAGACGCGTCCCGTTGCTTTAAAACCAAAAATTGAACAAATTAATAGCTCAAGGAGTTTTAGAGCCAATAGA
>BHFT01007251.1:0-51348 GCA_004320025.1 Laticauda laticaudata
TATATATGTTGCATTAAATCCATTGCTGAAGTGTTATGTTCTCAGAAAATAAAAACCAATGTGCTTTTGAAATTGACTTTAAATTGGATGCATTATAGTTCTGAATTTAGAATTTTTACATTTTCTAGTCTTGTGCTTTGCTCACTGATCTTCTTTGTACTGATTTTGAAATTATTGTCACACCTATGCAGGAATAATAAGGGCCTGGAGGAGGTTACTTCCTAACAATTTTCATTTAAGTCTGATTTGCTCCCATTAATATTGCAATTTTTCTGGTAGCTTGACATTTCTCCTTGTTAACTTACAACCGTGTGTCTAGAGTTGAATTTACAAACATAAAAGGCGATCTCAAAATCCAAATAGATTATGTTTGGTTTTTTTTCAGCCCTGTTTTTTGTGACTGTCAACTCTTCAAACAAGCTAATAATGTTTATCAAACTTGGTCTCCTTTTTATACCTGCCACAGTTGCTTTTGTACAGTTGCAGCTCCCAAGTATTTGTGAGGTCCCTAAGCACTGAATCCTAGTGGTTATTTCTTCACTACTTGCACCTTAGTTAGTTATGCAGGGTGTGTATGTGAGCATACTTAAAAAAAATCTGTTCTACAAATGAATATTTGTCTTTATTTTTATATGGAGACACACATGTTTTTCTGAAAATTTTGTATATGTTGGACCATAGAAAAATTTATTTAGTTGGTAGGAGTTACATCATTTCTGAGCCATGAGGCAGATGTAAACTTTGGAAACATCTTCTATTCATCACCTTTAGAGTGTCAAGTGTAAAATATATTTGTCAACACAAGTGGTAGGAAAATATATATGGCAAAAAATGGCATGTAGAAGCGATTTAAGGAGGGTTTTTGTTTCTTAGAAACATGCAGTCAGGGGAAGAGATTACCATATATTGGTAGGCATGTAGCAGTGGATTTAAGAAACTACCATATATCAATTGAAATTTGGGTGTGTATGTGACAGAGCAGGTGCCTCCCCAGAACTAAACAGAGATAGCAAAGATCCCCAAAATAAGCCCTCAGTTTTGAGTTGGACTACCAAGCCAACTGGTGTCATAATTAGACTTCTGCAAGCACCAGTTAAGCTTAGCACATTCAGTAGAACTGAAATACCTTCAGCTTCCTTCAGTTGGAGTCTAAGGTGTCTAAGTACCCCTAAAACATTTTAAACTCCTTTTTAATTGTTTTGCAGTTTCAACTGCCTTGTAAAAGGATTTAGTGTTAACCGTAGTTCAACTCATCTGGGAAATTGGTGATTTAAACTCATATTCACAGCTGCACCCCAAATAAAGATTTAAATAAGGATAATGTTATCATAAGCTATTAATGTTGATGTAAGGGGAAAATATTTGTTTAACAATTTAATTAAAATCACTGCATGTTCATATTTATTTTTGTGCAAAAATTTGTTTAATGGGGATTTATATAATGGACATGTCTGTTTCTGGTGTGATGGGAAGTAGGTTGAGATACTTCAGTGTTCCCAGAAGAGAAGAAGAATGTCCATGAGCTGGGATTTACTGACTGATATTTTATAGCTTACAGACTGTAAGTGTAGTTTCAGGAAGAAAAGCACTTTCAACATTCTATGGTACCAGGAGACTTGTATTGTGCTAGACAATGGCATATTTCTTCAACTGCAGGTGTATATATCTGACTCTAAATCAAGATAAGTTTAAATAAATCTGTACTTTATTTTTAATAGCAACACTAAAATTCTAGAATCCCAAAATACAAAGTTTCTTGAATTATCTCTTCAATGTATACATGGGCAGTTAATCCATGGAATTACACACAACTGAATGGCCATATCATTCAGTGGACTTTATAAAAATGAAAACTTGATAGAATATCTAAATTCTAAATTTTAAGCAAGGTGATTGAATAATGTCAGTAGAATTTAAATAGGAACATCTGAAGAGAGCATATAGATGAAGATTAAGAGGGAGATGATTATTAATAAGCTTAGATGTGAAGAAAAACAATGACCTTTGTATAGAAGGATGTTGTCCAAAAGAGCAGAAAAGAAAAATAAGATCCAATAATTAGGAAAGTCTTAAAAACACTTTTAAAAAGAGATAGATAAGAGAAAGACAAGAAATGAATACATCAGGGAAAGTTTAGCCTGGAGCAATGGCTAGGAAAAAGAATATTTTTTTAAAAAAAATGTTAGCTTGGAAAGGAAAAATATACTAAGATATTAAGAGGATTAGAGACAAAGCTGATATAGCTTTTTTTCTTCTGAAACAAGAAAGAAAGGCAAATGAGGCACTTGGCTTTTCTCCTTGCAGCAACCTGTCCAGAAAGAGTTCCAGGGATGTGGATGGGGGACAGCAGCTTGGGGAAAATAAGGAACCTTGCTAGCAATTCTTAGCCAATGGAAGAGCATCTGGAAAGAAAGGAAATTGCCCAGTGAATTGATTGGAGGAGTACTATGGCTTGTAAGACCCAAGAACAGTTGTAGGGAAAAACAAGATAAATGGAAGAGTTCCAGCCCAGGACAACTATTGCAGGTTTTAGGTTTTTTTGCAAAGGAAGGAGAGAGAGTAGGTTTAACCATTGATAGTTCATTGAAGGACAGTATGTGTGAAAAAAATAATGCTTAGTTGAATGCCTGGGTGTGCACATAGCTAGGTTCTCACAAACATCTTTGCAGAGCATTATTTCAATGGTATGGTGCTGTTTAAAGTTATTCTTGCAGCTATTTGATATTGTCAATATATTTGTATATTTGCATATATGTAACATCCTAGAAATGTACAGCATTATTTATTTGTGATTTATTAGTTGTAACAACGACATCAGGAGATATATTTTTTATATTGAGAAATAATTCATTTAAATAACAATAGCTACAGCTTCAGTAAAGTAGAAGCTGGAACAATTAAGCAAGTTTTTCTTTGATCTTAATCTGTTTTCCAAATTGGCTAAGAAAAAATGTTCAGACAGAATGTAAGCAGGCATTTTGAAAATCTGACTTCTTTTGCAAAGGAAAATTCAGGTCACCATCACTGGAGGTTTTTAAGAAGAGATTGGACAGCCATTTGTCCAGAATGGTATAGAATCTCCTGCTTGGGTTGGATTTGAAGACTTCCAAGATCCCTTTAAATTCTGTTTTCTGTTATATTGGAAACCTGTACAGTAACTGGAGGAAAAGGCTGCCATAGGACACAAGGGCTCAAGATAGATACATATCAGAGTGACATTGTATGTGTCTCTACAAGCAGTAATCAAATTAGGAATATGAGACCTAGGAAATAAAGATTTATAAGCTTTTTCACAGAGAACAAAAATATTAGTGATCTTGTATTTAACTCTACAGTTAAATCCTACTGTTAGATCCTACAGTTAAGAAAGCTAAATGTGCTAAAATGCTATTTTGTATTTCACAATGTATAAATAATATAAAACAGAAATCAAACTGTTAAACTGTTTTAACATTTCTCTGCTTACTTTCTGATTTATACTAGCAATCAAACCAAGATCCTGACAGTGAGAGGAATGGGGGGATAATTTAAAAGTGTCATTTAGCCCCAGAGCAAATGGAGAAGAGAAAGCCTCAGTCCCAAATAATCCAATGCTGAAGGTGCTAACATCCAGGCAGCACAAATTTTGACTGAAATTAAAATGGCTTGCCAAGTAGCAAGTTGAATGTAAGACTGTAATGTAATAAAAAATTTTAATTTTTTAAAATTAACTCCTAATTTCCTAGGAGTCAAGTTTGCTCCTAGGAAATTAATATCTCATGTAAGCTCAAATACTTAAAGGTGAAAAAATATGCCAAAGTACTAATTACAATTCTTGGTATGGAGCAAATTCTAGATGTCTGTCAGGTTTTCATATCTTAAAGACAATTCTCATATGTCTTTTCCAATATTTTCCAAGCTGAATTGTGAAGCAGAAGGCTTGTTTCCCAATTTGCTCTCACTATCGATGCCTGTTCTATATGTAAATGGGTGACTCCAAATCTACAAATCTGATTGGCCAAGAAAACTAAGCATTGGATTGGTTCACTAGGAAAATCAAAGAGCTGCGAAGGCGGCAAATTTAGCAAATGCCATAAGGCTACAAGCAGGCAGGCCAGTGTATAAAAGGCTGGCCTCGGTGCAGCAAAATGTTCCTGTTACTGGACTAGTGTGATAAGCCTTTTGTTGTTGGAACTGGTCTAACCTCTGTGTTTTTCCGGAATAAACAACCTTGGGCGATGAAGTGGGGATCGTCTGAACGCGAAACGCTGCACGCGTGATAAGAAGCCCAGATGCGCAGAGATGCCTGAATTTAACGCACGCGACCTTCACTGCTAACGAAGAGGCTTGGGAGTCATAATTTCAGACGCGCTTCAAATGTATTTGGAGAGCAATGAATGGAAGGCATTTCAGAGCCACGCCAAGTGAGTGTGTCCTAACCACTGCGGACACAACGGTGTTCAAGTATGGAAAGCCTTGCGAGCCCGAGTCGTTAACAATAACGTGGCAGAATTGCAAGAATTTCAAAGCACACTACGCTCCGGTGGTGTAATCTATAAGCAACACGAATTTACCGAGAGATAGAGAGCGTCAGACGGAAGTTGGGAAGAAGTTAAAAGTTACTGTTAAAAAACGAAGGAAGCCTGCAAGATGGAAGTGGACATCGGGGTCTTCCTTTCTATGGTATCGTGGGACACAATAAAAGCTAGTCCAGACATCAAACCCAAAGAATTAAAAAGCAACTCTAACTCAAAGACTACCAGGAACTGAATCCTGTGTTCGGCAGGGACTATTTTCGGGTGCTATAACAAAACGTCAAAATGCTGCATGACTATAGTCGAGAGACGACGGGAGCCTCCTGGGCATCGATGGTTGCGCATTGGCATGGGATGACCGGGTGTGACGTGATACAACGGCTGGAAGACGACCTCACCGTGATTCCAGGAGTTTTTTTGACGGCTCACTTGGCAAGTTTGGGGAAATCATTTCTTTTCGTCTAGACCAATAGCCCCACGAAGATAAGCCAGGCGCGTTCCCTTTGGACTAAAGGCAAAGATAGAGGAACACTAGACAAATCTAATAGCCAGGGGGTGCTAGAACTGTGGACCATGCAGTGGAAACGCCTATTGTCACATTCCATAAAACCTGACAGGTTTCGAATCTGGTGGTGATATAAGGCTAACCTGAACGAGCTTTACAATCAACCAAGCGCAATACCCGGTGCCAGAGTCCGCATTTGCTTCACTCTTCTGGAAAGGGCAAGTTTTTGCTAAATCGCTTGGCACAAGACTATCAACAACTCCCAGTGGACAGAAACGGCAGAGCACAGATAGTACCATAAGGGGCATTCAATGTCCCGACTCCAATTTGGGGTAAGGGACAGGCGTTTTCCAGAGTTTGATGCGAAGCTCCTAAATGGCATACAAGAGTCGTTCCTTATTTCGACGAGGTCTAATTCGCCAGAGATGAGACTCAATTAAGGAAACAGAACTCAGAAGTATTAACAAAATTTAGGGAATCTGGCCTCAAGGTAAAGAGAGAAAGTGCTGCCTAATAAAATGGTCATTCCTGGCTATTAATAGATGGAGAGGGTATCACCCAAGAAAAAAGTTAAAGCAATCAAAGAAGCACCTGAACAAGAAAAACCGAACTCCAGCATTTTTAGACTACATTAATTTCTATAATGTATTCTGCAACGGCACTATGGCGAACCGTTGCAACGTCTTTAACAAAAGGCAAATTGGACTTGGGTTGCAAGAAAAGAAAGGCCTTCCAAAATTAAAAGCTTGCTAATCAACAAACGTTTTCTCCATTAGCAACCACTGCCATTAGAGTGACCTGGACGCTCACATAATGGAGTGGTGCCATATGAGCACAACTTCCTGATGGAGAGAAGCACCGTTGCATAATTATTCTGGGACCGTACCTATCAAACCGAGCGGAATTACAGCAACTTGGGAAGCCCCCTAGCATAGTCGCGGGGTAACGTTTCCATGAGTTTTATAAGGGGACTTTTCAAATCATAATGGATACAACCGTAATGGGGATTTGGCGGAAAACAAGCCACACTAATATACTGTCCCAGAATGACTAGAGGTCGAGTTCCTAGCAAGCCTATCCTACACTCTGCCATTGCCCGCGGGAAACAAATTTCCACATGCGGACGCTTTGATCGAGCAGCCTTGCCAGAACCGGAAGACCGGCATCAGCGTGACAAATACAAATGAGACTTGCCCCGATTACCATATCGCTTATGATGTCGCGGCCACCGTGAACGACTCATTGCTGCCCGATTTCTTGTGGTAGGTAAAGGCTGGCGGAGTTCCAAAAAACTGGAAGTTTAAACTTTCCGGTCAGACAGACTGAACTTTCGATTCACAAGGGGTGTTTGTTGTGGGGTGACGGGTGGTCATTCGACAAATTACACTGGCAAGGTACTTGGTTGTTACATGAAGGGCACCCGGGGATATGGTTAGATGAAAAGCTTGAGAGTTATGTGTGGTGGCGGGTATTGATAGGAATAGAGTATTGGTAAGCTCGTGCAAACATGCGGGAATTGACTGTCCCACAAAAGACGCCGTTAAGGCTGGGAACTCTCGGGGAACCTTGGTCAGAATTCACATTGACTTCGCGGTCTACCAAGGGGCATACTTCTGATTGTGTTGATAGCTACTCTAATTGGCTGAAGTAAAAGTTATGCATCAATGAAAAGAAACTGTAATTAAAAACTGGAAAACCTTTGGGTGGTGGGCCCCTGGTCTAGGCGTTCAGGGTCTCCGGGGATATGGGCCCAGTAACAGCATAATTTTTGAGCAGTACTAGCCTCGCATAGGCATAGACAGATGCCTAACCGCGGACCTGGCTGCGAACGCCGGGCTGAGAGGAATGGTCGGTTTACTAAAGGAAGTTTACGAAAGAATGGACAGGAGATGTCAAAGAAAGTAAACCGTTTGTCACACTGCAGCAGATAAGCAAGTACCGTAACCACAGTCAGAGATTCTTATGGGGCGATAAGTTACGATCACAACTTGATAGGTTAACCCAAATTTTACCGCCCAGAAAACCCCCTGATTCTCTAGCAAGGTTTTACGACAATTCGAATAGGCATTTGGGTATAACGGAAAAATTCACCGGGGACCGGTATAGCTACAGGAAGATTACCAAATGGCCCCAATCTACGTTTAACAGTAGAGGATGGAGGGAGGAGCAGCACATAGACCAGCTTGATCCGACTTATAGAAAGAACACAGCATACAACATTATCGCGCGACAAAACGACGATTGGCAAATCAAGGTGGGGGGGGAAGGCGAAGTAATTAAAGAACTTTTTAAAAACCAAACCAATGAAACATATAATCAAAAAGAGCAATAAAGACTCACTGTTTGAAGAGACTTGCGGGAAGAGCCATCGGAAGGGCCGCAGGCTAGCTCGCTGCCGGAGGAACGGGAGGGACGGCAAATGCAGCCTAAGCAACTCAGCGGCGGTAAATGGCTGCTCACCTTCAGACGGTTCAGGGAGACGGGGAAGACACAGCAGCCCCATCCGAAGGTCGAAGTCCTATAGAATGAACCGTGCAAGTCAATCAAGTCGGAAAAGCATACCTTCAGACTCTCGACATGGACTGAAACGAGAGGGGAGGGGTGTTCTATATGTAAATTTGGGTGATTCCAATCTACAATTGATTGGCCAGCAACTAAGCATTGGATTTGGTTCTAGGAAACAATCAAGAGTTGTGAAAGGCGGAAATTAGAAATGCATTGGCTAAAACAGGGGCCAGCTGTATAAGTGGCCTCAGCTGAGCCAAATGTTTCCTGTTACTGACTAAGTGTGAATAAAGCCTTTTGTTGTTGGAACCTGGTCTACCTCGTGTGTTTTCCGAATAAAACAATGCCAATAAAGCTTTATAGCATGAAGGATTCAGTTTTCAAAGGTAATTTGGAGCGCACAGGGGCAAAAACATAGCACTTGTCTTAAACTCATTAAATCAGCTACATCTTTTCTTGGGATTGATCTTTACATGATTATATGCCTTCTCAGGAAAATATATTGTTGCTTGAAGATAGATGCTATTATGTTCCTGTCCTGTGTGCTTCAAAGAACGTTCTTGAAAACAGATTTAAAGCATTGTACAGCTCAGTATAGAATAGAATAGCAAATTCAGTTATCCTTTTTATCATATTCTCTCAATCTTGTTAGGTTACAGGTAAAAGTGTTTACATAGCTTTCATGTCCATTTATATCTAATTTCAGATGAAACTAAGCTGGACAGAGATGATAACTTTCCTTTATAGAGATTTGGTTTAACATATAGACAATAACAAATACACCAGAATCAATATTGCATGGTTATATGTAAGTGTAATTATGTCTGATGACTAATAGATGGTTGCCCTGATTTATATTGTTGCGGGCTATTATTATTTAATATATGATGAGAACATGACAGAAGGAAGTAAACATCTACATACAATCCACATAGTTATACACAAATTTCTATGGGGGTATGGCAGTGGTATCATAAATTGGATGTCTAATTCATCTGTCTCGGCAGTCACTACTGGCTTTGTTCAGATCTTCTAAGGAATCAGAGAATGCATGTCGTGGGCAATATGGGCAATAGTTTATATATTAGTACCAGAATTGCAGCAAGAGGAATCTTTCCATCCCCAATGACACAGAGCAAAGACACTTCTTCCAGCAGCATGCATAATTCTGTTAAATTTCATCCAGACAGAGTGAGGCAGGTTAAAACCAGGTTTGGAAGAGGGATCACCAATGGTCAGGCTACAAGGAGGTACCTGTCTCCAAGTACCTGTCTCAGGGTTACACTGGGTAGATGTTAAGTGATCAAAAGTTTTCTGTACTGCCTTAAGGGATTTCAATCTTGTAATGGACTATGCATTGTCCTGGTAAATTGGGAAAGCAGGGATTTGGTCCCTTCCAGCTCGATGATTGTGTGATTCTAATTTCTCAACTTACCATTTGATTTCTCAACTACCAGTGATCGATAGACACAAAAAAGATAATGCCTCCAATAACATAAATTTTGTATTTATGAAATGGGCATAAAGCTTGCAATCAAATATTGTCTGGCTTCCTCATACATTCAGTTTTTATTCCATAATCTAACTCAATCAAAGATCAAGTCCACTGAAAAACAAGTATTTAACTACACCTTTCCTGGTTCTGCATAAGGGACATTTTTATACACATTGACAGTATTGAGATTGAGATGTTTCCCAGACTGCTATTTCAGAACAAACCAATAAATATTATATAATCTGTCACTTCTTGTCAATTATTATTTATTTTTACTAGTCAAAATATTGTACTTCTGGCCAATGTATACCCCAGAACAATATCCGGCAACTTCATCAGTTTATCTGTTTGTTAGAACTGAAATATACTTTAAAAAAGCTGTTTGGGCAAACAAAATCTTCAGCCAATTGTTATTTCTAAGCAAGCATGATTTTTTTTGAAAGTAAATTTTTGCTATATTCCCATCTCTTGCAATTCCATATCATATCAATAATGACAGAATTATAAACAAAGTATTTTGAAAAAGAAACCCTGAAAAGACATCTTCCACTGAACATTTGTATTCAGAAACACTCCTAGAAGCTAAATTAGTTGAACAGAACATAATGTAAACAAACCTTTCTGGTTAAGCTGGAGCAACCATCTTCTTTCAACAGAGATAAAGACAGCAAATAACTTCCAGTTAAACCATAACATTTGATGCAATGGAATAGTGAGAAAGCCTGCTTGGAAGCGATTGCTATGAAAATAAACCTTGAAAAATCCAATTGAAGGTTTAGACATACCAACTGAAGTTTAGAACTTAGGCAAACACTTACATATTTTAAAATCCCTTGTTTAAAAGAAAGTATCCTAAAGATAAATGAAGTTCAAGGAAATAAATTAAATTTGAAATGACTGTTGGAACCTATGCATAATACAAAAGATCATGAAATTCATTTCATCTGACATATTGTACAAGGAGCTACAAGAACATTTTCAACTAATAAGAAGAATATGAATGTCGAAGGAAAACCTCACAGTGGTCAACATGAACCTTTCCTTCCTTTTTCTTTTCTTGCTCTCTAGGAGGCAGCTCGATTAGTTGGACCTCACCTACACTCCAAATATAAAAGGAGAACACCTTGTATGGGTCCCTCTCTCTCTGCCTGTGTCAGGAGGGAATAATGCTTTTGTGTATTCAAGAACAAGAAAAAGAGAAGGCTGCAGGCAAGAGAGGAGGAAAGCACAAATCACTATGACAAAGTTGGCTTGGTATAGTTGGCTTCAGGAAGTGTGGAAAAAACAGGCACTGATTCAGATTCATAAGCTGCCAAAAGCTAAGCACAGCAAAAGAGACTTGCAGCTATGACAATCTCTCAGAAACACCAACAACCACCAACACTGGTCACAAACTTTTTCCTAATTCCTCAAGATGCTAAAGTCCTCACAGCAGGTCAACATTCTTACAATTAGATACATATCTAATGTAAAATTATAAGTTATAGGTATACAGGAAAATGGTTACCAGATGTAGTGATGCAATTTATAAGTGAGGGGTTATTGTTAATTACCTTTAAAGAAGAACAATTATTTTTCAATAACAAATCTTCCCTTGCAACAAAGAGAGAAAAAGGCTACATTTCTTATCTGTAGTGTATAATCATTCCCACAAAAGATGTCATACAAATAAAATTTTATTTACTATTATAACAATAAAAAATTATATTGCAAAGGTATTGTTACATATTCTGTATTCTAGTGCCCTGAAGGTCCAGAGACAAAAGGCATATCTCTTTGGTATGATTATGACTTGAAAACCAAGTTGTTCTGAGTCACAGAATAAACAGAATACAAAAATCCTATTAGAAAGAAAAAAGATGTATTGGAATTACCTGAATGTTAGATATTTTCTGTTAGGTTTACTAGATGACTAATGCGTACCAGGTCTAGTATGCAAATGCATAATTTTTACAATTCAAACAACTACTCTGAAGAATTCACAGCATGTGAATTGCTATCTACATTGTTCAATTTTACTCTACCAAAAGGCTAAAGTATAATTCAATTTCTTCTCCAATTATGCATATTTCTTGGAAGACATAGGCTGGTATACAAACAACAAAGTTCAAAAGCCTTTCTCTGGATACTATGCTCTCAGTGGCAATGAATCCATTGTTAACACCTGCGAATAGAACAATGTAGAAGATGGAGCTATGAAGTGCTAAGATTCCAACTTTTGCTATTCCTTTTCTTATGGTTATTATTTGGTCATCCTTTTTACAAGTTTATTCTTCCAGAAAAGCAATATAAGCCAGAATTGTTTCACTGCAGCATTGGGTAGAGCCCACAATCTGATCATCCTTAAAGCCTTTGAAAAATTAATGTCCTATTCAAATAAAAGTCTGTTTTTAAGGGGGAAAGTATTGCACTTCTCAGATGATCTTAAGGTACTTTCAAGACTTTACATTTATACAAAGTGAAATAACTTTAAGAAGAACAGTAAAGTATTTTTAAACTATTATAAAAACTAAAGTCGTTAGCTTTCATATCCCTTGCTGCATTAAGTTAAAAAATAAAAGAAATTGCATTGGATATATACTCCTCCTGTTGGATCTACAACAAAATACAAACTATTTACTGTGTGGCATGATTTGACAATGATTCAAGCCATCTTTTTGTCCTCTTTCCATTTTATTCTCCCATCTATTTCCATTGTCCATACTTAGTAAAAGAATCCCATGGCCCATGAATGAAGTAAAACATCAAGTGACTACAAGTAGTCCTCAACTTATGACCACAACTGAACCCAAAATTTATGTTGCTAAGTATAACATGTGTTGAATGACTTTTACCCCTCTTGCCACATTTGTTAAGTGAATCACTGCAGTTCTTAGGTTAGCAACATAATTGTAAAGTGAACCTGGCTCCCCCATAGATTTTGCTTGTCAGAAGGTCGCAAAAGATGATTTCATGACCCTGGGACATTGTAACTGTCATAAATATGAGTCAGTTGCCAAGAGACCAAATTTTGATCACCTGACCATGGGGGATGCTGCAATGACCATAAGTGTGAAAAATGGTCATAAATCACTTTTTTCAGTGCCACTGTAACTTTGAACAGTCACTGACTGAACTGTTGTAAGTCAAGGACCACTTGTACTATAGTGATTTTAGAAAGGCCACAAGCAAACAAATCAATATTAATTTATTTATTACCATTTCTATCACTCCCATTTCACTACTGAAATGGTAAAATGCCCCTCATTACATTAGTAGCCACCATATTTACTTCTCTGTTTCGGACAGGTTAAGACTGCTAAATAAATTCTCGTGTATTGAAACAGCCACAGCCATTTCTAGAGCAGGGAAAGGATCTTTGTGTGGAGAATTGACAAAGGGTCTAATGGGAATATGCATGACATTGGAACGAGTTCAACTTAAAACTATAAGTTGTTGGCCTGGTGGCTTTCTAGTAGCTTTACAAGCACTTCTAATGTCCTTGAACTTGTGAAAGCCTTGAATATCCTGGAACCCCAAGTGAAGGCAAAGTCTGTAATCAGTTCAGTCAGCAGAACCAATCCACTGCAGGAATCATCAGAGAAATTAGCATTCAGATTGGGGTGACACAGAAAGAGCCACCAAAACAAGTTGGTTGATATATTTTTCATCTAAACTTAAATGTAGTAAGGCTTATGTCTTAGCATACGGACATCAAACTCGCAGCATCAAGTTATCATCATGTGATGTATCATGACTGTTTTCCCATTTGCTAAACCAGAGGTGGGCATGGCTCGCACATGATGCATCTGACCCACAGGCCGTGCGTTTGACAGATTGAGTATGATTGAGGTACTAGCATTTGGTAACTAGAGAGTTACCAAATCTCTTCCCATCCAGAAGCTTGTCCAGATTGGATAGGACATTTGGCTGTGTCTGATGCCTGTAATTTTCTGGACCTTTGAGGTGATTTTTCTCTGATAAGGAGGAAATCATGATGGTGTCTTGAGGTAGAAAAAGAGCTGTAGCAGTTGAAAAGGTCAAACTGGAGATCTGCAGCTACTCTAGTTTCTTGCTCTTCAAGTTTTGATTTAGGTGCTGGCAGAGACCGACATTGTCCCTATGCAGCCTTTCCTTTTGTAGTAAATTTAGCCTTTCCTTTGTTTTCTGAGAAACTCTGCAAGATAAAGTGCCAGGGCCATTGAGGGAAAAGAAAAGTGAATCTGATGAAACCCAAGAATAACTCATATTTCGAATTACATAGTGGAAATAAGAGTAACAAAACATTATTTCTCCACCTTCATTGTATCTGCTGACAGACCACATGAAGAACAATTTAGCTTTTGGAATTGGATTCTGATCTGGCATGTCCCATGGAGGTGCCTGAAGCATGGTCTTGTGGGTTTACCCAGGATGATTTTGAGTGTGTGAAGCTGACAAAGTCCTTCAAACTGCCTGGCCATTTGTTTGTTAGATCCATGGCTCACCTTTGTGGCAACCTGGGTAATGCTGTGTGGTTGAGTCCATGTAGTGGTATCATCTTCAAGGCATTCATTCATCCTAGTGATATTTAAAAGTTGAAGCCTGGATATTCTTTCAAGCCTTGGCTTGGTATAAGTCCCAAGCTCCAGTAGAATATTATCTTTGGGTATTGTTCTTTTCTGGATGTGCATGATTTATGTTTTTATTGTCTTATTGTTTCAATACTTTAAACCTCACAAGTCACCCAGAATTGAGTGGTTTCTGAATCACACAAACAAACACAGCTTTCATCTTCTTTCTGCACTTGCAGCCACCAGTGGAATTAGATACAAAGAAAGTATAACATCACAGTATTTTCATCAGTCTAGTGACTTCCAGTTTGCTTCTAATTTTGACTGAAGAATAAGCAGCATAGTTCTGGGTGACATCTTCTTCCATGTCAGAAGAAACCTCTTCTATGTCATATTTTTCAAGGAAGAATGGGCTGCCAGCTCTCATTCCTTGTTCAAACAGAGATTCTATCATTGTGTATTCAGACTCAGCCATTTTTCTTTCACTGAAAGTACAGATGAGTAGATAAATAAATTACCAAACTAATTAAACAAAGTGAAATCACTGAAAATAAAATAGAAATACTGTTTATTGAAGTAATTCTCATTGCCTATAATGAGATTTGCTTCTTAGAAATGGATAAATGTTGTATCTCTAAAATTTACTTAATGAAAGCTGAAGAGCTTTCATTGATAGTAGAAAAAGGTCTATGTGCATAATTGGTGCATGAATAACAATCTATACATTTATTGTTCTTTGAGCATATCTATACATTTATTGTTCTTTAGAGTAAGTGAGGGGGGGATTCTTTTCACAAACTATTTATTTCCTTGTTGCTAATGTATTTTTAAATCCTGGGGTTAGAAGAAAATGATTTTTCTCCCCTTTTGACATTGTTTGACAGCTGAAACTAAACAAATCCTATTGAAGTACAAAGCTAATAGAAGGTTTACTATGTGTGTCATTAGCACCCTCCATACAAGGAAGAAGAAAATATGAGGTGTGGATTTTTAAAATATGATAAAATGAGAGCACTGTTAGAAGCATATGAAGGTGCGACTTCAGCCAAGCACTTTCTTCTTACACAGTGAGATTGTCTCCCTCTTACTTTAGTAAATAATCATCACTATATGATTCAAGTTGACGTCTTTCAAATTATTTTATCAACTCAAAAATATAGAACACAGCTGAAATATGTTTTAAATATTGTGTCATTTAGGACCTAAAATGATTCACAGCATGCTGCTAAACATTTTTATGCTCAATTCAGCAAAACACAGAGAAACCTAATTTACATGCAGGATTTTTTTAAAGCTTTTTTTTTTTTTTTTTGCTTCAGTGGCATATTTCATAGAAACATGGACTGCTACCTCATCCTGGGCTGGTTATAAAATGGATGGTTAAATCTTAGCAGGATTGTCACAATGCATCTTTGAAAGACTTCGCTTGAATAAAATAATAGTGAGACATAATTGGAATTAGTGGAATTTGGGAAGGGGGGCTTAGGGAAAATTCTTCGTTAAAAAATCCTTCTACATCAAGATTTGTATTTAATTAATCTAATTAGTCCTAAAACAGTACAGAAAAGATAACACTTTCTCCTAATTGTACAACAAGAAGCTCAAATGAAGACAGAAATCTACAACTGGAAAATGCATTGTTAGCGTTTCTGTTTGAGAATATCCTAATCACAATTAGTACAAGATTATGGCACTCCTTAAAAAGTAAAATATATGGAATAGTAAATGCTCTCAGTTCAGCTGGTAAATTGCAATGATTTATCAGATCAAAGAAAAAAGAGATAGTAAACAAAAATGGACAGTAGAAGCATCTCTTCATAGGTGAAGCGGTTGAATCTGGGCATACAGCATTAAATGAAGAAGTCAGCAAAAAATGGATCTTTCAGTAGCAGAGGGGATGCATCTGTACCCTGCAAGAAGATAAAGAGAAGAGATCATGATTCACTAGTATGAGGAAGGCTGGCTTCAGAAATGTGTAGTCTACCAGGAATAAGACTCAGAAATTTGAAGGAGGAACTTGAAAGACTTATAAAGTGACCTGAAAACTGTTTCTGTTTTCAGAAACACATATTAGAGTCCCTGCCAAAGGGAGATGGGAAGTTAAACATATTATATATATATATTATGCTGCCAAGAATGGCTAAAATCATATCAATTACAGATTTTGAAAAAGCACAAGACTTAGGTGATTCTTGCTTCCCAGCCATAGAAGAGGACTAGAGAAGAAAGGAAGAATGCTGCAAGTGAATGGTTCACAATAGAAATGGAGATTAACAGGGGAAAATAATTTGTAAAACCAGGGAGTGAGTCATCTAGCTAAAAGAGAGTTGGCAGAAGATAGGCTGTATCTTAAAAGATAAAAATATGTCTGGCAGAAGCAGAGTATTCTTAGGATTGCTTTCTGTTGAATCCTGTGGGACTGGAGATGAAAATGCTGAAGTAAGGATTTCAGATAACAGATTTCTTCCTAGAAAGAATTAGGAATGATTCCATAATGAGATTTCTGAAACCATTGGGAGAAAAATCAGAAACAACAGTAATAGATTATCATCATGGTTTTTGTTATCTATATCTATGGAAAATAAATAAATTTGACCTCATTGTAGAGAGACAAATGATAATAACAATTTATCACACATATGCCATCTGACTCTCAACAACTCTGGGCAGTTCACAACAACCAAGGAAGTTACAATAAAATTAGAACAATACTATCAAATAAAATATAAATAATAAATGATGGCAAATGTGATGAAGTGAGGGGTTTCACTGCTTGGGTAAAGAGCCAATTCTTCATGGGTCTTCTAAATATCAGTTTAATATTATTAAAGGTGATTAAAGGCCAATTTGATTATTTTAATGTTAATTTAATTTAGCAATAATAAATGTAATTTAAGGGGTGTAAAGAAAACCTAGTTAGAGGAATTTCATGGTTGGAAAGTAGCTATTGAATGAGCAGAACCAATTCAAGAAAAGAAGGAATTGATTAAAATATTCATTCTGTAAAAATGAATAAGCTTTACAAAGACTGTCCAGAGTGAAATAAGTGGAAGAACAAATAAAACTAATCTTGGTGCTGGTCAGAGGTGGTATTCAGTAGGTTTTGACCAGTTCTGGAGAACCAGTAGCAGTGGTGGTATTCAGCCGGTTTGCACCAGATCAGGCGAACTGGTGGCAAGAATATGAGGTGGGTCTCCGAACCGGTAGTAAGTTCTGGCTGGCCACATCCCCCACAGAGTCGCCCTCCCACCCAATGCTCGCTCACCTCCCCCCCCCGCCTGCCTGCCTGACATTCACCTAAGGTATTTCTTTCTTTTTTTTCCCCTCCCAACAATCAGCTGTAGATAAGATCAGCTGTGCCTGGGTTTCCCTTGCTGAGGCCCAAGAAGGCAAAACATGGAGGGAGGAGCTCAGCCCCCCTCCATTTTTTTTGCCTTCCAGAGCCCCAGGGGAGCCTTAGGGGAGCAAAAATGCCGCCCGAGGCTTCTCTGAGGTTAGGAAGCTCCCAAAATGGAGCTTGGAGGGGTGCTGTGTGCCCCTCCCATGCTCTGTTCCTTTCCTTCCAGAGTCCCAGAGGAGCCTTAGAGGAACAAAAATGTTCCCCCAGAGGCTTCTCTGAGGCTAGGAAGCTCCAAAAATGGAGCTTTGAGGGGTGCTGTGCGCCCCTCCCATGCTCTATTCTTTTTCTTCCAGGGCACCAGAGGAGCTTTAAGGGAGCAAAAATGACTCCCTCCAGAGGATCCTCTCTGGCTAGGAAGCTCCCAAAAATGGGTGGGGGCTGCAAAAAAGCCATGCCCACTCAGTGACATGGCCACGCCACCAAGCCACACCCACAGAACTGGTAGTAAAAGTTTTTGAATCCCACCACTGACCAGTAGCGGAAATTTTAAGTTGTTCGAAAAACCGGCAAAGCAACCTCTGACTGGAGATTTTACAGTATCTTTTCCCTGCCACATCCACCAAGCCATGCCCACAGAACTGGTAGTAAAAAAATTTGAATCCCACCACTGGTGCTGGTATATACTATTGCCCAAGATAAATTGCAAATGATGTCTTCCAATAACACATTGCTGTCTTTCAAAGAAGCATGAAGGACAAATGATAGGGAAAATTCATTATGCTTGCCTCTATTAGGAGACAAACTCTACCACATGCTCCTTCCAGGGAATTCCTGACTTACCTTGCTGGAACTTTTTTCTTCACAGGGTATAGTGAACCAGAAGTAGATTGAGCTGCAGAAGTGCATGTAACACACCAACCATGATAGGACAAGAGGAGGTCAGACTAAGAACAGCAGATTCCCTGCAGGGTGAAACAAGCTATGTTGCTGTTCTGTGGCTGCTGCTACCTGGAGTCCTTGAGTTTGGGAAAAGTAAAGCTGAATATCACAAAAAGCACATTAGTCTAATTTTTCCAATAATAATAATGATGAAAGTAAAGGTAGTACCAATAGCACCAAAAACAATAGTAATAGGTATAATCCCAAAACAACTCGAGCAACACTTGAACACCATCAATATTGACAAATTCAAATTCAGTCAATTACAAAAGGCAGCTCTATTAGGAATAGTTTACAACCTGCAACAATATCTGTAATAACACCAAACATCTGCATCTGCCTATCCCAGGTCCTTGGAAAGAACTCGATGGGTGTCCCAAAGGTGCCTTTTCAAGAAGCAATTGGACTTTCTTGTTTTCTTTGGAGATGTTTTGCATCTCCAAGAAGTTTCCTCAGCTTTCACTGAATGGTGGGGAATGGAAGTATTTGTATTCTTTGCAGATAGCAAGCTGGTAATTTGCATTTGTTTAGAGTCATTGAGGGTTTGTCTGTGTCCTCAGGGTCACCTGAGTAGTGCAAATAAATGGGTGTGGAGCAGAGGTGGTATTCAGCAGGTTCTGACCAGTTCTGGAGAACCGGTAGTGGAAATTTCGAGTAGCAACTCTGACTGGAGATTTTACAGTATCCATCCCCTGCCGCGCCCATCAAGCCATGCCACAGAACTGATAATCATGAAAAAAAATGAATCCCACTGCTGGTGTGGAGCCTTCTTGGAACTGCTGAAAGGATTGTGTTGTGGAGTTATGCTTTCTGCAGGCTTTTTTTGTGAAGGGACACAGGATAGAAAACATCCTCCATAACACAGTCCTTTCAGCAATTCCAAGAAGGCTCCACATCCATTTGTTTGCACTACCCAGGTGGTCCTGAGGACACAGACAAACCCCCAAGTGGCCTCAATCACTCTCTAAAAGGTTGCAAATGATCAGTTATCTGAAAGTAATATAAATCCTTCTATTTTCCATCATCCAGTCAGGGCTGAAGAAGCTCCTTGGATGAGAAGAGAAATGCCTCCAAAGAAAACAAGAAAAACCAGCTGCCTCTTGAAAAAGCACCTATGGTACAACCATGATCTGGATGACTGTGACTCTCCATAGATATATCAAAAGCTGGATAAAAATGCCAAATCCAGTCTCAACATCTGACTGACTGTATAACAAACCATAATAATAACAATAAATTGTTAAATTGATATGTTGCCTCAGAGCCCAATGACTCTGGCCAGTTTGAATAAATTTTATTAAATTGTAATAAACTGAAAACAATTATCAGGATTCCATGGCAGAGGAAATGAATGAGAAATGAAATACTAAAAGCATAATAAAATATTTAAAAATGTAATGATGAATTAAAATGGATGATAGCAAAAAAGCCAATGTGGCTACAAGCAAAAACACAAGAAAAACTAGCACCTAAACCTTAAGTGATGACCTGAGAACAACCATACAAAAAATGTACAAGTAGTTCTCAGATAATGATGGCATAAAAGTGTTGTGATGGGGCCTTTTGTTAAAGAAAGATTTTCTTAGAATTATTTAAACCAGAATTGCCAATTACAGTTAAAAAGGTATGGATACCAATCATTGCACAAGACTTTTGTCTGCTTTCTAAGTTCATCCATTGGAGGAAAAATGATCTAAATTTCAGGATCCTTTTGAATGATGATACCTGGATGATAAAAAATCAATGGTTTTCTCACTTACTTAGTTTATTACATTTGTTTCTATTGAGATGAATGCTAAAAATAATTTGGAAAAGCCAGCCTAGGTCAAAGAGTTCCTGAGATAAATTTAGTTTACATCATTTAATTTATATAGTAATTAAACCCATGATTTTTAATTAGTTTCTTCAACTGTTTGAAGTTTGATATATCTGATCTGTTGAAGCAGCCTGGAAATTTGATTTCAATTAGTTTGGAAAGAGAGAATGTTGAAGGCAAGTGGAGTTTTCTAGCAAATAAAATGCGAGAAGAAAACATAAGAGGAGCTAATTTTCAACTAGTTACATGAATGAGAGTCAAAGGAACAATAAAGCAAATGGACTTTTAATAGTAAATATGAATGAAATAATTACATGGAACAAAGAATTCTATATATCTCTAATTGTTTGTGCTCGATCTTGGAATGTTGCCATTTTATTTTAGCCATGCTTCAGCAGACAGCTCTCCTTATTCAAATGGCAAAGGTAGATACCATACACTTCCCTTGCCTTTTAAAACTGTTAATGACTCGTGGGTGAGAGTACATTTGCTGATTTCCCTAGAGTTCTGGGCAAAGCTGACCATGCATCAAAATATATTCTCGTTCTAAGACGGAACATTTCATAGGGAATACAACTGTTTTATAGTCTTATGGCACAGCAAATGTTGACTATACTATGACTGACAGATTTGACCTCCAATCAGAGTAATATCTGCAATCAGACTAACAGATAACAGGTAATCAAGAGTTGGAAGGGACATAGTATTATTGCTTGTTCCAATCACAATGGAATGTGATAGCAGAGATAATATTTGGTTTAACTGTTTGCTGTCTTCATTCTTTCCTTCTACCCATTCATGGGGAAAATGGTTTCTAAATATTATTTTTCTTTATAAAATATATATGACTTAATCAAAATTAAATTGTTCACAAAAAGTATTAATCTTACTGCCTAATATTTCTTCTGGTTTTCTTTTTTTTTACAAAACTCCTGAATGTATTTGCCTAATATTTACAGATATTCTTCAATCCATTTTTTATTTTAAGTTTTTAATATCGCCACTCAAAACAACAACGATTAAGGGCATTTTGAATTTAAAATCAGAACTTTAAAATACTTAGTTTGGAAACTGCTGCATTAATTTTTATTACACTTGTAAAGTTCACCTTCTCTAATAATATTCCGGTTTCTTTGTTCAGTCTGGTCAAAAGGAAAAATTAATGTACTTTAAAAAGCAAGTTTTAAATACATATAGTACAAAACCTGCTGTACAGATAGTCTTCAATTTATAACTATCCATGTAGCGACTGTTCTAAGTTATTACAGCTCTTAAAATGTGAATTGTGACCATTTTTCATACTTACAATTGTTGCAGCATTCCCATGGTCACATGATCAAAATTCAGATGCTTGGCAACTGGCATGTATTTATAATGGTTGCAGTATCCCAGAGTCCTTTTGCAACCTTCTGACAAGCAAAGTCAATGGGGAAACCATGTTCACTTAACAACTGTATTACTAACTTAACAACTGCATTGATTCACTAAACAAGAAAGAAAGATCATAATATGAGGCAAAATTTACAACTGTCTTACTTAGCAATATAAATGTAGGGGTCAATTGTAGTCATAAGTTGAGGACTACCGATATTGTTTCCCCCCCTACATTTATCACACATTGTTCTAATATCCATGGAAATTTTATCTCACTGTTAAACAAAAAGCTATAATATTTTCACCTTTGTGCCTTTTCTAGGTAAGAACAGAGCTCCAAATTGAGTATCAGGAAATATTCAGACCAGCTACCCTCAGGACTAATACAAAGTAAGCAGAATGATTTCCCAAGCTGATAAACCTGAGCCATGAAGTGTATCAGACATCTGTAGCATAGCTTCAGTATTTACTATAGGAGAAAATCTCATATTGCTGCCAAACTACTACTGGATTTAAGAAATTAATTAAAAGAGTAAATTCTAACTCAGTTCATAATTTTGCATGTCTGAACTGAATTTGAGTCTCTGGTAGTTTGTGTTATAATATCTGCTAGTCTTTATGGAACCATAACATTCTCTCTTGTACTAGCAAGACTTGAGGGGTCAACAGATAGAAAAAATAGAATATAGTCAATTAGTAAATAAGACATTGATGGGGAACAAACCCATGCCATTTTAAAATCAGTCAATTATAATGACTTTGTGGAAGAAACAGAATAAATCTGTAAATGCTTTGTTAAACTTAAAGTTAATGAAGCAGCATCTTGCTAACTGCATTCTCTTTTGACAAATACTAGAAGATATTAAATACTAAACTTGGGCTGATTGAAACATTAACTTGATCCTAAAATATAGTCCTTTAAAAAAAACAGGAGGGCTTTGGACTACAGCATCTTCGCTAACCATCAACATAGTCAGAAGCAGCCATATTTACATGACTCCACACAGTTGTGGAGCAGTAATAATAATGATATCTGAGACTCCTTGCTAGCAATGATATTGCCCAACATGGATAATAATATTATTGGCATATCTTGTATAAGGATGGATTGCCTTCTCTGCATTGCATTTTAATTGAGTAGATCATAGTAAGGCACATCCTTCATTTTACTAGCAAAAGAAAGAACAATGACATGTTGTGATTAGAAGACCTAAAACATTCACTGAAAAGCATGAGACAGTTCAAGTCCATCCTTCATTTCTCTATTCTGGCTATCCAAATGCTGTATGAAATGAATATGTCATCAGTTGTCTTATCTCTTTCTTTCGCCTGGCCCTCACATTGTATTTCTTCTCTTCACAAAGGTAAGTGTGCAGTGAGATGTTCAGAACCACCTTAATTATTTATTTAAATGATCTTCAAGCCAACTTTCAGGAAAACAATTTTGGAAAGGACAAAAAATAAAAACAGTACCAACTACTTATTTGCAATAAAACAGCAGCAAATTTAAAGAGAGGAAAGAAACCAACAAAATGAAGACTTACTAAAACAGAAAGGTTCTTTTTTTTGTTTATGTTTTATTGATACATTTTTTAAAATACACATTAAAAATTCCATATCTATCTGAATGGCGTGTTGTGTCTGGGCACAATCAGTTTTAAGTAGAGATACAACTTTAAATGTAATAATGATCATAAAAGACATATCAATATTAATCACACAAAATAGTAATACAGTTAGTTTATCCAACTTATAAAATTTTCAATACAAACATTTTTCTTATCTTTTTGGTCTTTTAAAATTCTAACCTCTGTTCTGTTAGTTAACCATTGGTAAAAAAAAAAAAGTCCCATGTTAAAAANCTGTTAGTTAACCATTGGTAAAAAAAAAAAAAGTCCCATGTTAAAAAATGTTCTGCTTCTTTCTTTTATTTTATTTTAAGTGTTAATCTATCCATCTAAACACATTCTAATATTTTTATAACACTTTCATCTGTACAGATCTCTTCATTTTTCCATTGTTGTGCAAAAACAATTCTTGCTGCCATTAATACATTAAAATTAAATATGTTTTCCCTTTGTTATACTGTCCTGGTAATACACCCAATAATAATATTTCAAACAGAAGGGTTCTTGAAGGCTTCTGTTAAACAAACTTCTTATAGGAAATGCTGTATTTCCAAAACTACAGAGTTACTAGTTCTGCTACTATTAGATTCTACCAATGGGTATTATCCCCATGATTCTCCAGGAGAAATAGCTGCCAATGCTATGAATATATTACTGTTTTTTATATCCACCACATTTCCTTTCTATGGGGAACTCCTTCATTTTTATTTTCAAAATCCTATGAAGTAAGTTGTGTTTAGAGAATGTGACTGATCCAAAATTTTCAATGGTTGATAGTGGAATATGAACACAGCAGGGGTTAAGAGCTAGACCCCTCTATCATATGATAATAGATCCAAAGTCTGAATTAGGTTTCCTGCCTTCTTCTAAGCATCATTTGAATTGAGCTCAGCTCCTGGTGATCTCAATATGTTTATGTTGTTTTATTTGTTTACCATTTGTCACCTTCTGAGTTTAGCTTAGTTTGATTTGATTTTGGCTTTCACATCTCCCATCCAAATTAAACAATTAATTAAAAAGTTCAGCCACTAGCCTACAGTTAGACCCTTCGCCAAACTTAAACTTTGTGTTATTCCAGAATTGCTTTGTGCTATCGTCCACATTTAAGATTTCTTCCACATTTGTGCCTGTTAAATATTCCATCTTTAAAGTCTGTAAACAATTGTTTAGCTAAGTTGCAATCTGATTTTTCCCCCAGCTGCTTAAATAATATAGGGAAAATATGTAATTATGTTCCAGGGTTAACTTTCAAGAGAAAACAATGTATAATATTTTAATGAGAGTAGATAAATTTTGTGAAAAAGAAATGCCTTTTGAACTATTTTGAAATGTTAACCATAAACCCAGAGGAGATCTGAGAAGAAAAAAAAAGAAGGTAGAAAATCCTGTTCGTGGGAAAACTTGCTATGGACCAAGAAGAACATTTAATTACATTTTAGTATATTTGCCATGATTCATGATGGTGATTTGCTTCAAATGATTTTAAATATTAAATATTAAATCCATTTAAATATAATAACTTTTGGATGAATTTTCATCTTTACTTCAGACTCATGCTATTTTAAAATTTGTCATTAGAGCTAATAAGGAATGAAGTTGGAATTACTCTGTACATTTAAATGAAGCATAAATCAATTATTGAAGCAAAGGATTTTTTTTTATCATTGTAATGATTATTGGAATAAATTTAGTCCTTAGATATTCCTTAATGATATTCTCATAGTGAAAGTGGAAAATTATACTGACTTAATTTTTAGAACATTGTGTTTAAATGGGCTTGTAATGTTTTCCTCTGGCAAAACCTACTAGATCAGAGGCTTTCAAATTACTGAGAGCATCTTAAGGCAGCTGAGCTCTGGACACAAAGAGCTTTCCATTTATGCCTCAAGTTCCTTTAACCACTGTATCATGAAATGAAGTAGACTGCTACAACTAGGAACACAGTTTTATTAATGAAGGCAAATAATGAAGGTGGTAAACACAGAGCTGGTGACAATGTTATATTCACTGGGCTGCAATTTCTAAGATTTTAAACAGATATCATATTCATTTTAAAGAAATATGTACAGTCTTAATAAACGAATAGTTTAAACTCACATCAAGTATCTAATTAATCTAAGGAAATAAGATCATAAAGGCATACACATGACTGGACAGATCGACAAAAGGGTGAGTAGACACATTCACAAATTTATCTTGCCTGTTTTCCTGCTTTCCCCTGCCTGGATAGCTTCAAATGCATGGTATTTGGAGGTATATTAGGGCATACATCTGCCTTGAATGGCATTTGATTGGAAACTTCTTCCATCATGATGGAGTTATTCAGAGTTTAATTGTTCTGCTCACAATATCTACATCCGCTTGCTGTGCAATATATAACCCACTGTTTTGTTGCTTATGTTGGCCTTCAACATTTTGAGAAAGAGTTCTAAAGCAGAGTTCTCATGACAAATAGGTCACTTTATAAATCAGGAACAACAACAAAAAATAGCAGAAAAAAATAATAGAGTACAAAACAGATTGTGGAGGGCAAAAATCAATTCAAAAGGAAAACAAATACAGTGAGCCAAAGACTGAGATTCTGCAGCATTCAAATGCATCCAAAGTCTTGTTCAGATATTAACAGGAGGATGGGGAGATGAAACACCTAGCAGGTGGAATTCCAGGTTTGTGCAGATATTAGATACTTGTGCAGGTACTTGTTCAGATACAACCATACTTAGGAGGCAGGCAGGCAGGGACAAGCACCAGGGGAAAATATCCTTTCCTTTCCATTTTGAGAACAAGGGAGGGAGGCAGGAAGAAAGGAAAAAAGGAAAGAAGGACTTTCTGATACCAGAAAGGAACAGTTTTATAGGCTGGTGCTAATGGTGAGTAAAATAAATTGCACTGCAGTTTTAGAAAAATGCAATGCATTTTGGAACTCAAAACTATTCAAAATATGCAGGATCTGAGAACCATGTAAGCTTGTATTGCTTCTTTTAATTGTAATATATTCTTATGAAAAATTATTTATACTTTGGACAATATATTGTTGAGATTGTAACCCACCAAGTAGTGAATTTAAACAAGAATAAATTAATAAATGATGGGGAAATTGCTTATGATGACCCTATATGCAAACATGTTCATATTCAGAAAAATGTTTATAAAATGTGAATTTGTTTTCAATCTCATTCAGGATTTCTTTTTTTTTTAAAAAAATGCAAATTAAAGAGAGTGGCACAGAACACATTTAATGTTGGAAAAATGAGCATCTGAATAAAATGAATTTTATGGATTCATCCAACCTTAGAAATAACAAGTAGAAATTCAGAGAGAATATATGTAATGCAGAGGCTTATATAAGCAATTGACTTAATGACATTTTGAAAACAAAATCCATATTGCAAAACAAGGAGAGGGAGGCAAGTGAGTGAAACTAAGCACAGTTTTTAAAAACTGTTTATGTGTGCTAATTGTCAATACTGATGAGTTTCTAGATTTTCAACAGATGGTAAGAAAAATAAAAATATATGTATATGCAAATCTAAATTTTAATGAATGCATGCCTCTATCTGTTAAAATTCATAGAATTTTGTCTCAGGCAATTACAAGAGATAGCCAAAGCTCTTTTAATGAACTAAGATAGCATTTTGTTTATTTACAATGTATAGAGGACAGATAAAATCAAACGTACAGATTTTAAAGGCATACAGTATATACAAAGATATGTGTTTGTGTGTGTGTTTCTAGTTATATTTTTCAAATTTCAATTTTCCATCAATACTAGAATGAACACAGAAGCCTTACAATCTAAGGTGGCCAACCTCAGTGTCAAGTATTATTAATGTTAAAGAAGAAAGGAATTACTCAATTGATACTCAAGGACAGACAGGGAGAACAAGGTCAGGGTGATTTTACAGAGTAAGAGAGAAATAGGTGAAACTTACAAAACCCAAATAATTAATATAAAAGGGTTATCATTCTTAATGCCCATGTCATCAATCTCTCCAAATGCATACCATGATGATTTTCAAGCAACCTCTAGAGACTTGCTTATGTCTTGTCTACCAAGTGAAAGGGAAATATCTCAAGGGCTTCATTATCACTTCTGCAGATAGAAGAAAAGTTATTTCAACTGTATGTTTTTCATTTTTCAATGAACTCCTTGACAGATTTGGGGGGAATTTTAAACCAATAGTCTTCAACACCGAAAAGAAATTAATAATTCTGTCTGGTTGTTGCTTCTTTTCCCAAATCTGTTCTCTCTTCCTTTAAAGTGGATTATCACTGATTAAATGTTTAAAGCAATCTTTTCTAATGATGTCTTCCAAATGTTTTGGACTAGAACTGCCATTGTCTTCAGACATTATAGTAAATGAATTTAATTCAAAGGTATAAACCTTTTTTTAAAAATTCAGTTATCCTTTCCATGCCTGAAAATAAAACCATCCTATCTCGCAACTCTGATTTCCTTCTCGTTTTAAAATTATAATTATAGATTATTCTTATTCATATCTGCTCAGAAGTAAAGCCCACTCAGTTCAATGAAATTTCCTATGAATTGAGCATGTATTGATGTAATAGGGCTGAAACTCTATTTCATTGCTATGTTCCTCCTGATGAAATAATCAAAGTATCAAAATAATATAATTAACTAATTTGTTCAACACTGTCAATGTATTCTTTGTTCCTTCAAGCATAAAAGTGGGAGGAGGGGATAGTAAGTGCAAAAGGCAAGTAGGGCCTCAGTAGCTTTCAGAACAGATCCTTGAGATATTTTTCTCTCTCCCTCTCTCTCCCTACCTCTCTCTCCATCTTTCAATCCATCCATCCATCCTTCTCTCTCCCGCTCTCTCTGTCTCTCTATATATATATATTTACATTTTTCCATATCTATCTATCTATCTATCTATCTATCTATCTATCTATCTATCTATCTATCTATCATCTATCATCTTTTTACATTTAGATAGCTAGTAATCTAGTTTAAATATAATATTGCATTATAGTTTAGATTGATTGTACCTGTTTCATTTTTTTATTCATCCTAAAGGTTCACAATGAGAAAGAGAAGAAGGAACTGCTTTCATTTTAAATTGTTGATTATTGTTTCATCCAAGTTGGCCAATATGGTTAAGTTTAACTGTGCTTTCCTATAACAAGCCAAAATAATAAATCATTCAATTTAGCTCACATATACCATAAAACTGATTGGAATCTATTCTCATTCAGAGAATAGAATATTAATTCTATTAATTCTGAATTCTTCATTCAGAGAATAGAATATTAATAGAATTTTAATTGAATTAATTTCAAATGGGATTGGATACTTCCATTTTCCCTATGGCCATGCCAGAGGAAAAAATGGAAGGGGAGTATTCATCTTAATAGTTTCTGTTTATTCTGTAATATCACAAAAATGGTTTGTACAATTTATTCTTTTTGAAGTATATTTATGTCAATTTCTGATTTCCTCTGATTTCTGTCTTCCTCTAAAGATATAGCTTTAGTTATATCTCTTTTAAAATGATCTGGGGAATAAATGTTAATGTTACACTTTGGCTTAAATTATAGCCCAAATTAACAGCATAATATTAAAAAACTCATTTTTTATGACTCTGTAGTCCCTTAATTTGGGGAAGAGTCAGGGCAACTAGGTAGAGCTGAGCATTTGCTGGCTGGATGCCCTTCCTGATGCCTATGCGGAGTTTGCAGCAGGTATTTTTTCTTTGTGCTGTAGGAGAGAAACATCTGCCACTATCTAGGATTGAACTGTCAACCTTCTGAGTGGAAGACAAAGACCCCCACATTGCTTAACAGAACAATATTGAGTGGTGTAAATTATATGAAAATTAAACAGATCAAACAAATAGCTTTGTTTTCCCATTTAATTTGTTTCCTTCAAATCTTCTCTGTTGTTTGGAATGGATGGTTTTAGCATTATGAAATCTTATTGATTGTTAAAAGGAATGTACAAAAAAGACTGAAGAAAAAAAACCTTTTCAAACTTGCACTTTGCTCCCTGAATTATGAGAAATGGATTTCTCTGTTCCTTGCTTATTTTGAAACTCAAGGTGAGAAAGTGACTGGACCACCAGTTTCTGGATGGAGAAGATGCAGCACTGCCTTTCCATAGGATTTGGTAGAATCTTCCTCTCTAACTTTTTATGTGAAGTATGACCAAGTCTTTTTTCTCTATGTTGTCTGCTGGCCACTATGTTGTCTGCTGTTCTTTGTAATATACAAAGAACATTATCTAGAACACTCAATTTCATAATATTTTATAACTAAAGTCATGGCAGATCTGAAATGCAAAATGATGGTTGGAGTTGAGATACCATTATATTTGTCCAAAGACTAATAGAGGCAGAGATTAGAGATGAGACCGGAGAGACACAGATGAGAGAGAGGTGTAGTGATAAAGATGCTGACATAGAAAATAAAAAAGTGTGAGTTCTAGGCCTCCTCCCTTAAAATGTAATCCAGTGTCTTTGGGTTAATCATTTTCTGTCAGCCCAACCCACCTCACAGAGGTGCTTACTATGAGAACTGCATCTATCCAAATTTCTAAAATGTGCACTCCCTTCTGACGAATCCAGTGTCAGGATTTTCTATGCTAAACAATCAAATTAGAGAGGGATTCTTATTGGAAAATGATTTATTTTACCTATTCCCACATCATCTCGATACTTGCATTTTTTCAGTCCTGTTTATCCAGAGATGGGAAAATAGCATTAAAAAGCTTATGTTATAAAAGATAAACTGGATACACACTATATTTTTCAAAAAAGGTATCATTCCAATATTCACCGTAAGTTACTGTTTTGGTAAAGGAGAAAATTATTTCTCTTGGTGACAATGGTATACATCTGCTGATGCAATTCCTTTTGTCAAAGGAACCAGAAGGAATAACTATCACCCCTCTGTTAATTTCCAAATATCCTCAAAATCTGTGTCAGATGGTCCTCAACTTTCCAGCATAGATCCTGATGATACAGAAGAAAAGAAGAGAAAATAAATATAAGAGGAAGGAGATAAAAGAAAATCCTTTCATGCCAGGGAATGTTTCAGATTGGGTTTCAGACCATGTATTATTTCCCCTTCAAAACTGTCTTTGTTAATTTTTAAAATATGGTAAGTTTAACAGTGAACAACTAGTCAGATTATAAGCTTAATGTTAAGCCTGTTCTCCTTCACTGTGCTAAAAATAGTTTAAAGTATGAACCTATAATTTTGTAGCTACAGTAGTCATTGTGAGAAAGTAATGTAGGTAATGAATATGTGCATGATTAAATATCTAAAGCAGTTTGTGCAGTCCTTTTCATGTACTATGCTTTTAAAAGAATTTCATCACAACAGTGTGCAAGATTTATAAGAGGTCTTTATTCTTTAAAAAGAAAATTTCTATATCTTTCTGCACATCTACATTTCTTTCAGCCATTTTCATAGATGTGAGGTCTCTTATTGTCCACCACTCTGAATATTTCATATAAAGATGTTTCTGTTTGTTTCTGATTGTAATGTTGCAAGGAAAAAACATTGCATGGCACTGAAGAAATTATGAAGGATGCCTCTCCAATGGAAGGACAGTTTCAGTTACTGAACTTTTTTTTTTTTCTGCTCTTATAAACTTCAAAGCTGGTAGCCAGAACTCATTCGTCCAAGGGAGCGATGATTTTGTATGGTAGTAATTATTGAAATCAGACATTGCACTGGAATGCAAAAAGATTGCTTGGTTTTTTTACCTTCTTGTAGGGCATGTACTATTTTACTGTCACTTGTAAAATATGATTTATGCTCTGGTGTGATATATGCACAAGGTGGATGGTGGCTTACTCAAGAAACTGTACTTAAACAAAACATTGCTACATGTCATATGTGAATGTTGCTTGCAATTGTGTATTACTTTTCATGATAGATGTAATAGGAGTACCTAGTGTTGTGGTTGCTGCTAGCACAAGAAAACTCTGAACTACAACTGTTTTCTCTTTTCAACGAAGAAAAAAACATGAGCGACATAGTCTGTGACTAGGCACACTGCATCTTTCCTAAATATATGTAACATGCTTTACCAATTATCAATTTGTAAGAATATAATTTTGAAAATATTATCACATATTTGAAGGAAGGGAATAATTATGGAAGACTTGCGCTGTGGTTTTTTAGAACTTTACTTAAACTGTAGACAGCAGTGCTCACTGAATAAAGTTGGTAATGCATCTGTTGCTTTGAAGGCTTGTAACAAATCTTAACTCAAGTATTCTTTGACCCTTCAGATAAAAAGCAATTTTTAAAAGCTTCAAATTGTTGAGTTCAGAAACTGCATTCCAAGATATACATATACAGGATGTGTTCCTTTTTGAACACCGTTTCCAAATACACATGTAGTATATCAAACTGAGTATCAAGAACCAAGTATGATTGCAATTTCAGATGTGATTAGTAAATTATTGCTAAGGAGTCACAGATTTGTTAAGATTTATCAAAGATAAAATGCTAATTACATCGTTTGTACGATATATCTCTGAAGAAGAAAATATAAAGCTTCAGATTATACAAGTTGGTGATTTAACCCTATTTGCTTAGTTGTCATTTTTCATTGTCTTTCACTATTATCTAGAAGCCAGAACTGGATGACATGACAAGGTTTTGGCATCATAATTTAACTTTGCAATGTGTCCTCCATCATTTCCCATAACACTATTTTCCACTTTCTCGACATAGAAAGTGGTCTCCATAGGCTTACATTGGCATAATTTTGTTATTGCCTTGACACAGTAATACGGTCTCTACAGACTTTAAAATAAAATTTTGTCACTGCCTTAATATCATAATGTCCTTCAAAGAAGGATCTTCAGAAGTATCATATTTACCCATTATAAGCAATATGGCCTTACTGTGAAATGGTAAGTAACTTTATCTTCCTGGGTAAGAGAAAACAGTGAATGTTTCTAGTGAAGTAAAAGAGGAATGTGAGTTAACAGTAAGAATTAGATATCTATGACCATTCCTACTTTTTAAAGCATTTAAAATATTTTCCTGTTTTCAGAAACACTGATGTTATTTTCCAAAGCAAACAAGATACTTAATATTCTTAAAAATGAACTAATTTATGAAGTACTGTACATATATATACTATTTGGAAAGCAATTATACTATTCCTTCAATGATGAATTCAACCTATTTTCATTGTTTGTACCAAACACCCATTTCAGCTTTCCTGATTTCAGAAATTAGAGCAGTTTGCATTAGGAGTCCTGGTGGTACGGTGGTTAGAATGTATGTTGCAGGCTGACTCTGCCCACTGTCAGGAGTTTAATTTGGACTGGCTCAAGGTTGACTCAGCTTTCCTTTCTTCCAAGGTCAGTAAAATAAGGACCCAAATTGTTGGGGGCAATATGGTGACTCTGTAACCACTTAGAAAGGAATGTAAAGCACTGTGAACCAGTATATAAGTCTAAATGCTAATACTATTGTAAACCACTCAAAGAGTGCTGTTCAGCACTATGGGGCAATATATACACTAAGTCGAAGTGCTATAGCTATGTCTATAATATCATGAATAAAAAATAGCTACTGAATTGGGTAGGATAAGATTAGAATTTAAAGAGGGAATTTAAATTCATCTTTTCATTTATAACTTTACAATTACTTTTTAATATGTGCGTAATGTTAAAAAAAGTATACCAAATAAAATTAAAGATGTTCCTTGTGTTTATTAGGTCCAGACATTTTTATATCACCGTGTAGATTTTTGAGAATTTTGCCAACTCATTTCTTTAAAAAAATCAGGAACATCAGTGAAACATTTGAATTGGTTGCTTAATCATTGACTTCACCTCCAGAAGTGTTAATTGGCCTTTATACTCAGGTCAAAGGCCAAGACTACATAATTCTTCCATTCAAGTTTGATAGCAATTGTCTGGAGGAATATTTATTTGTTTTATCCTGCCTTTATTATTTTTATAGGTAATGGAAAGTGGGGAACATAAATATTATTCCCCCCTCCTCCTATTTTCTACAGAACAACCAGTGGTGGGATTCAAAATATTTTACTACAGGTTCTGTGGGTGTGGCTTAGTGAGTGTGGCAGGGGAAAATCTCCAGTCAGAGGTAGTATTTGCCAGTTCTCCGAACTACTCAAAATTTCTGCTGCTGATTCTCCAGATCTAGTCAGAACCTGCTGAATATCACCTCTGAGAACAATTCTATGAATTGGGCTTAAATAACATGACAGGCCCAAAGTTCCCAAGCTAGCTTTTATACCTAAAGTGGGATTGGTACTTACAATCTCCTGGTTTTTAGGCTGGTGCCATAACTGTTAGATCTAACTGTCTCCAAATATAAATTTAACAAGAAATGTCCTTTTAAGTTTCAGCTTCTATGATTTAGCCAAAATCAGCTGGCAATAAGATTGGATGCTAGAGATGTAATGGATGCAAGACTTAAAAGCCAGTGATAACATGTGTCCTTCTTATACACCTATTGTTTGTTCCTTATTCACATTAACAGTACATGAGGGGTAAGATACCGAGTAAAATTATTTTCTATCTTGAAGCAACAAAGCAAAATATAAACAGTAAACTTTTCCCCCATTTCATGTATCATTTATTACTGCATTATGTTGTTATATTTTGGTGAGTTTAGCACAGAAAGAAATCAATATTCTTCCAGATTCTGATACTGGACATAATCCATTAAGTCTAATTGCAGTAGAACTGCCAAAAAGCAAATTGTTCTTAAATCAATTTCAAAAATGGAGAATATCTTCCAGTTCAACAATTCCTAACTTATTGTCAAATAATAATACACAAGATTTTTTATTTAGTAATTCCGATTAAGGATGGAACTTTTAAAATACAGTGCAATTAGAAATAAACAATCAATACTGCCATATGTTGTAATTAAATAGAACTCTATTCCATATACTATTAAACACACACACACACATATGCAAAATTAAGCACATATACCTTTTCCAAACTCATTCCCACAATAGTACTGCTATGCATTCTGAAAATGGACTCTAGGCAAACTCATACTTTCTTAGATATATTTATCATGGGATCTTTGTGGTTAACTTAAATAATTTACCCTATGAACCTAGAAAGTAAATTCTGTTACATAAGAGTTATGGTGCATAAAAATCCAAATGAATTTTGATTCCAAGCAGATACACACATGCACGCATCCCCAATATCCCATCCTGGATCTTGGCAACTATTAGGAAGTTTTAGAAAAGCCATTTTACCTTTTTTAGTAAATACAGAAGGGTGGTAACATTGCAATGTGAGCTGTCCAATGCTCCCTGTACACTGTTGAATGCATTGCCCCCTCTGGTGGCCACATGAATAGTATCAGTGTGAATAAATAGTACATACAATGTAGCAGTGTACATGTGTAAACTACTCAAAGTGAACAGAGGTCCTGGACAGTTCAACTGAATTAAGTAAACAGAGACAAAAATCTCTTGTGAGATAAATGTAGGCTTTGACCAAAGATAAATACCTGTTCCTGATCATTAGTAAGCTCCTTACAAACATAGACTATTTAGAATGTACCTATATGCAGAAAGTACTATTTATATAATGAACCAGAAAGTGAATTAGAATTGCTATTTATTAATATCTTAATGTAATTGTACATTAAGCCAGATAATTGTGATTTTACCAGAGAATTGCTCAAAAAACTAAAATTGTAGAGCAAATAATTGGAGCATCTAGAGTAATGCATTAACCCAAGTTTAAAGTTTTAAATATAACATCATTGCCAAAGACATTCAAGCCATTTTCTAAACTGTGGACAGCACAGATAAAATTTTTATTTATTTATTTTGATTTGTCAATCACTTACAAGATAATAGGTATAAGTATAAACATAGTTATGAATACATGAAATGGATACATATAAGAAAAATAAAAAGAAACAATAGGACAGGGACAGTAAGTACGTTGGTGTGCTTATGCACACCCCCTACAGACCTCTTAAGAAAGGGGTGAGGTCAATAGTAGACAGTCTAAACAAAATGACTGCAACTACTTTAAAGTTTTTCAATTTGAAAAGCAATTTCTCCCACAAACTACTGGTAGTCCTCAAATTATTCATTTAGAAACTGTTTGCAGTTATGAAGAAAGTCCAGTCCTTGAACTTAAGATTGATCCCCATACTTATGATGATTGAAGCATTTCCCATGGCCACGTGATCAAAACTCAGGCACTTGCCAACCAGCATGTTTTTTCAATGGTTGCAGCATACCGAGGTCGTGTGATTGCCACCTGCAAGTTTCCCAGCCACTTTCCCACAAAGTCAATGGGAAAAGCTGGATTCATTTAATGATCACTTGATTTATCTAACAACTGCGAAACAGATGGTAAAACTGGATGTGATTCATTCAATGAATACCTTGCTTAGTGAGAGAAGTTACAATCACAATTGTAGTCATAAATCAAGGATCATTTAAGACCATAATCTCAACTATTCCTCCCCACCAAAACTGTTTCAGTTCTGAAGGAATGCTTCTATCCTATCTTGTCCCTTGAGGTTGACTCATGCAAGTTGGAGGTTTGTGTTTTGTTAGCAGTCTTTGAAGTATTTATTCATTAAATTTGTTTGGCGTCCATCTGCCCACATGGTGACAAGTTCACTGCCAATGGGACTGGTTCCCCTATTTCTGATAAATTTTATTTCGGTTAGTAGTGCACTTATTTAGGATGAGCAGATGAGTTATCAAGTCCTGGACCTCAAATGGTAACATAAGTTGAACTTCTTCTTGTAAAGCATTGGAAGTTAATCAGAGCTTGTAGCTACTTAAAGGCCACATTGTATCTTGGACCTTCTTCTGATATAAATGTAATCTTTCTGCCTGCTGTGCTGGAAGGCAGTTTTAACAGAACCCCTTCAACAGCAGCACTGCCCTTTGTTCCACAGATGTCATTAAAAAAATTGGGCATAGGACTATACTGCCATTTTGGAGGGAAATCTATGCAGAAAATTTATTATGCTCTGTTAGCAAACATTTGAAGCTACCCAGGTGAATTTCTGTGCATCTTGTACTTGGAGACAGTCATCCTGCTATTACTTATAAAATAGCAATGTTATATGCAACAGCATACAAAGCGGGGATTGACAACCTTTTGGACCTCAAGGACCACCAAACTCATACTTTTAAATCCCACAGACCACTAAAATGAATTTTGACTGACAGTGGCTTGCTGATGTTTTCCCAGGGTCTCTGCAGAAAGGAGCAAAAACCCTGGGAAAATCCCAAAAAATCTGCAGGAAAATTCCCCACCCTGTTTTCCTACCAATCAATCATTCTTTATTTGAGATCACAGGATACCGTCTCCAGCTCCATTCTCAGGGAGAGAGAGAGAGAGAGAGAGAGAGAGAGAGAGAGAGAGAGAGAGAGAGACGTTTGGCTTCATGCAAGGAAAGCAGCAGAAGCAGCAGAAGCAGCAGAAGTCTTTCTTTCTTTCCCCCAAACTCCACCAGAATTGAGTCTTTGCTGACACAGCCTCTTGGACAGGATGCTTTGCAGGGTCCCAGTGACTCATTTGTGGTGGAGTTTGGGGGAGAGAAAGAAAGACTTTTTCTGCTTTCCTTGCATGCAGCCAAAAGCAGAAGAAAGAAGCAGAAAGAAGCAGCCCGGTGGCCAGCCAGGGCACATGGGGCATGTGGGGCAAGTTCTGCCCTCTGCTCTTTCCCCCCTCCCCTCACTACCTCATGTTGTTCACAATGTAAGCGACACAAGCCTTGTGTTCCCATGGGTCATGTGGATGGCGCAGCCTTGTGTTCCTGCACAGTAGGGATTAATTGCTTTGGGGGGGTGGTTTGGGGGTGACATTTCTCTGCAACCAGTGATATAGAGTATATATATAATAAGAGACATCATTAGTGATACTGGTAATCCATCTCTTTCAGTAGTTGTGGTTTTAGATTACTATTTGTTTTATTACACATTGTTTTATTGTCCCAGTATTTTCTTGCTCATAGACTAGTTTTGGCCTTGGGCCATTCATTTAAAAGGATGCTGGAAGAATGGCAAGCAAGGCTTTCTTCATCTGAGAACAAATTCATAGCCTTGTAACAATGTAATTAACAGCATGTTTAAACATTAGGAGGTGGTTTATTGGGGCAGTGGGTATGGAAAGCACCAGCTCGTCTCAGAGGTGCTTTTTCAAGAGGCAACTGGACTTTCTTTTTTTTCTTTGAAGACATTTTGCTTCTCATCCAAGAAGCTTCTTCAACTGTGACTGGGTGGTGGGGAATTGAAGGATTTCTATTCCTTGCAAGTAGCTGGTCATTTGCATTCTTTTAGAGAGCCATTGAGGCCATTTAGTGCAAATGGATGTGGAGATTTCTTGGAACTGCTGCAACTGCTCCTTTTTATGGTTTGGATGTATGTTTCACAAGAGCTCAAGTAGCCCAAACACACCGTGTTTCCCAATAACAGGACATTAAAGTCTGTACTTCCAACATGGGTAAGCTTTGAAGTGGGTTGTGTCATTTCAGCCTAAGATTGTGTCCTCCTAGGCTTTTGTCCCTGACATACAGGTTGATGTGAGGGACAAAAACCTAGTCTTACTGCTAATTTTTTTTTATGGACATGAACTACATACAGAACCAAATGGGAACAAAAACTGCATCTATCAATCTGTAGTAGTAAAGGGTTCTGCCTCTGCTTTGTCATATCAATGAGAAAGAACAATTTTGTGTTGATAAAAGTGACTTGACTTATAAGCATAGCTAGAGATGAGCAACACAGATAACAACAACAATCATCATCATCATCATCATCATCATCATCATCATCACCAGATATCAGGACTTGAAAATCGAACTGCAGAGCCCCTGGCATAAATCAGTGCAACTGGTTCCAGTGGTACTCAGCACACTAGGTGCTGTGCCTAAAGACCTTGGCAAGCACTTGAAAACAATTGGCGCTGACAAGATATCATTGGCAGCTGCAGAAGACCACCTTACTGGGATGTGCTTGTATAATCTGCTGATACATCACATCGTCCTAAATGCTTGGGAAGTGTTCGACTAGTGATTTGTGATACAAAACCCTGCATAGTTATCTCCTTTGCTGTGTACACTGTCGTTTTTGTGAATAATAATAATAATAATAATAATAATAATAATAATAATAATAATAATAATAATAATAATAACAACAACAACAACACAACAGCGACAATTTAAATCTTATAGGTTAACAACAATTTAAATCTTACAGGTTTCTCACCAAAAAGTTCCATCCAACCTTATAAGCATACCACATATTCAAAGCCTTTCTTACATTGTTAGCTGGAGATAATTTGTATTTGATAATTTTCTAAATTATTGTTCTTGTATTATTTTTGTATGATTTTTATATCATATAACAATATGATGTCTTTATTTAGATTTATTTTATGCCATCACCATCATGGATTTATTTGCAAAATGATGTTTTAGGAAACAAACAAGCTTCTATTCCAAAGATGAGAAGAAAATTCAAAGTAGTCTGCCCCTTTGAATCTTTATTCATATAGTAAGAATGATCTGTCCCATATAAAAGCAGCAAATTTAATATGCAACAGAGTCTGCTAGCTGATTCTATTGCCATGTGAATTATGTACAGAACTGAAACTGTTTATTATATAACAGTAGGTTAAAATACAACTTCTCTAAAAGTTATAGATTTATTCCAGATATTTGTCAATAGAATTATTTCTTTATTAATTAAAATGATCATGGTTTTACAGATAAAATTAACATTCTATAGAAGTTGGAGTGATCTCATCACAATAAAATAATAAAGAATAACTTACCAATAGCATCAGGATTTTACTGGTTCCAATGGCCCAGTTTTTTCTCCCTTATGATTGTAATTATAAACCTCATGCATTTTAAGGAATAGATGCAGGTAATATGGAAATGTGCCTATCTACATGACCAAAATAATGTAGGTGCAGGCAATATGGAAATGGTCATTAAACAATCGTCTTGCATTAAGTGTGTAAGAGAATGAGTCATGTTTTCATGGATTCCCATGTGGTCAGACATAAAGAGTTCTCGGTTGTTGTAAAACATTTGCCATAATTGTACAATATAGTTTTTGCAAGCAAAACTTCTCCAGAAAAAGATGGTTCTATAATCAAATAGATTTTCTTGCTGTATTCTGTTCATTAGAAATGGTTCACATTCTGAACAATCCAGGCCTCAAAGAAATCAAGTCAATCAGATTGACATTATATTTTGATCTATTATCTTGCAGTGGCAAGTATAGCAAACTATCTTTACTTTGCTTTGTCTCTTTAAACATTATAACTGTTCCCCCTTATACTCTAACTAGTTACTTGTCTGTTATTATATTGTTTATAGTTATCAAGCTGATATTTGCTTTCAAGGCAATTGAATCCAAAATCTAACCAAACTGTTATGATCAGGAAGATCTGCTTCAGTGACACCAACAGACAGGAAAAATAAAATAAATTAATAAAATAAAAATCATGATGGTGCATGATGGTGAGACTTGTAAAGGCATGATTCTGAACTAACATTGTGTGTTATTTTCTTGATGCACGTCAAAGTTATAAGTATGCTGCAAAGAATATTGTTATGATGTTATTTTTCCATTCAGAGGGAGAGCACTTGGTGGAACTGTTGGTTTTCAATGCAAATCCATGCTGCAGTTTGTGCTGCCCAAAGTTGCTAACACACTGCAAGTGAATATTTCAGTTTTTCAGAACAGACAAGCTTTTTACTTGGAGGTATTAATCTAATTCGATGACATTTTTTTCTTATTTTTGGCTTCTTGCTTTTGACAAAAGATTGTATAACTGAAACAGATCATGAAACCATTGGTAAGAGTAACATAAGAAAGCACACAGCAGTGTCAGTCAATATACTTTGCTTAACATATCTAAATATATATCCAAATAATCTCAATCATATATGAAATAAAAGATGGCACTTAGGTCTTAGGAAGCAAGTGTAGTAATATAATGTTTTGTTTTGTTTTCTAATTTTCTCTCATTGTTTGCAATTACATTTTTATAAAGTTATTTGTCTTAAATTTTCAGATTAGGAGTCTTATAGACATATTTGATTTGACTTGTTATTTTCACTACAACAGATATTGGCAAAAAAAAAACAAAACCCACCAGAACTACAGTATCAGGACAAATATTAAACCTTTTCAAATTAGGAGTAAAAAAAAATCTTTTAACTCTCTCCATGTCTTCCTCTTCGCCTTAGTTCTTTCCTTTCTGTTCTGAATGCCATGTTAGAGTAGATCCTGCTTAGCCTCCAATCAACATTTCAAGCACTGGGATCATGTTTGATATTGTCAGATGGCCTGGAAAATTAAAAACCCAATTAAAGGCTCAGCAAGCGGGTCAGCTCTTCTGCATATCAAAAGGCTTCCTTTGGCTATTCTGTTCAAATTGTATCTGTTAACAGCTCACTTTGCAGAAAGTGAAATAGCACAGCATTTATGAGTAATAAGTACCTTCCAGCTGATACATTTCAAACATAAACCACTTTCATGGCCCCGGCAAAAAGTACAAGTCATAATCAAATTGTCAATTTTTTCCTGTGAGATGCATAGATCTATTGTAACTGTGATTGTTAAAGAAGGAAATGCATTTTATTCACATGTTGGGAAAAAAGGATGCACAATTTCCCTACAATTAAAGATTTTTTTGTCACATTTTTACTGCCTTTCCTTTACATTTCTAAATAGTTACTATAATTGATTTTCGGGTTGCATTCAATTTTTTTTTTCTTTTTGTGGAAGAATCATTTATAGTTTTTATGTAGTGGAAGAAATGGTTGAAGTGAATAGCATTTTTGTTTAGCTGGGGTATTAATGTTCACCCAAATGTTTATAATGTGAATGTGCAAAGCACTAAAAGCTTTCGAGCGAAATGCAAATTAGCAGAGCACTCAAATGACATTTTTCGAAGGAGTTTTCATCTGTCAATGTGGCATAATATTAAGTCAAACCGAAGTCACTACTTCCACTACTGGCCATTGGAAGAAAAAAAATGTGAAAGATACTAGGCTTCACAGAAGAGAAAACAAACTATATAAATATTTTTCATCATATTATATTAACCAAGCAGCTGCTTCAAAATTCTACAAGTTAGCATCTAATGTATCCCTTTACAATATGTTTTGAGTATATGCAGTGTCAAAAATCTAAATTCCTGGGTTTTACATAATGCATTAAGGTCCACATATGAGATCAGAAAGATTTTTTTCTCAAAGCCATGTCATGTGATGTAATAGCAGAAGCCCTGCTCAAAAGGGGAGGGAAAGGAATTCCAGGAAATGTTATTATTGATAATGAAGAAAACCATTCCTTTAAAACAGAGATTTTTTTTTTAATTTAACATTTTAGCCTTGGAGGCAATTGTGTTTTCTCCAAATAAAGGGTCCTTTGATGAAGCAATTAATATTAAAAATTCAGAACAGAAGTAATTGACATCTAGCAGCATCAGATCAGCATATTAAACTTAAAGTTTCTTATGCTGAAGATGCTACAATAGAATCTGAAAATAGAAATTTTCTTGCCTTTTCTACCTTTCTTTAACAAGATTTACTTTTTGGACAGTAGTTATTTTTGTTCTGGTTTGACTGGTGTAAAGCAGTTAAATGTTGCTTTTAATTTAATTTTATGTCAGCAATTTATGACTTAATTATAGTTTATTATTTTGGAATGTTTTCAGATTTGACTCCTAAGGTCCTTCAGTCTGAACAGTGGTATGCTTGTTTGGGTGGAAATAAATCTCTATTGGAGCTTCTCTACAATTAAGCCTATTTAGAGTGTAACCTTGCAGCCCAACCCCATATATATTTGCCTAGAGGCAATGACATCCACAACAGGAGGGATCCACTGTCATACCTTGAAAAACAGACATATCTAAAATGTTTCCCTGATGCAGAGGCTGGTTGGAAATGTACATAAAATAAGCTATCCCCAATGTTGTTCGATGAAATCTTTGTAATGCATCAGAGCCCATACGTATTCACACAGATATCTGGATTGCAAACTTACCTGCTCTTATGATATTTTCATATAGTTTCTAGAGACGTTTTCGCTATGGCTCCAAAACAAAAAGAGGCCCCCTTTCATTTTTTCCTCATTATGTCTCAAAATTTTGAATATTTAATAGTGTGAATATTCCTCATCATTTGGGACCATTTCAAGAAAAAGACAAGAGTGATTAAAAAACAAAAGGCAAACATTTCCAGATTGCTTATCTCTGATATCTTGATAAAGTACTAGATACAGATCACTCCTAATGTGATGGAACAATTGTGATTTTCTGTTTTATGCCTTTTTTTCAACAATAACACCACAATATGTTGACTGTAATTTCATCATGGCAACTTTGGGATTAATGGAATTGCTGACAAACCCCTTTGCCAACGTGCCACTCACCGGTGCCATCATAATGACACCCAGAGAGGCTCTAACCTCTTCACATTGAAGGCTAATTTATTGCATATTAATAGGCACTTTAAAATAATTACAGGTTTTATTGCTTTATTGCTTTCTTTCTGGAAAACAGTTCTGTTCTCCTGAAAGTTTCACACTTCCTATAGAAGAGAAAACCAGGATTCCTTTTTATTATTTTTTTTTCTCCCTCTCTCCCAGAGAAACAATGTATAATAATATGTCAGTAAAGATTGAGCAATTTTGAGTAGTGATGGGTGAAAAGGACATTATGTTCTTTTTTTCTTGTCATGGTCGGTATTTTTCTGTCAGTTGGCAAAGGCTGCACTCAGCAAGCAGAAGCGAAAGACCCAGGCTGAGAGACGTGAGGTGACAACTAACCTGACAGGTCAGAAGATGACTGCAGAATTAGCCTTCCTTTAATTCTCACTAAAATTCACAGCTTCTGATGAGGAAATGGGAAAAAGAAATTTCCTTACACATTTTCTTTTCATTTCATGTGCAGATTATACATATTCTACTTCCATTAACAGGATGGAGACTGTTCTTTATGCAGCTCTATATTTAAGGGCAAAAGGACCGCAAAGGTGACAAGAATGACCCCTCTCTCCTGTCTTATGATCACTGCCAGTTTGACATGACACTAATTAGACTGCCTTAATCTAAACCCAGTTAGTTCTGCATGCTTGCAGCAAAACCTGAACATAAATTGCCTTGAGCCTTTGTCTACACACACACACACACACACACTTACACACACACACACACACACATTTTATCTTCCATAATCCAATTACAATATCCTTAATGCAGGAGTGCATCCAGAATGCTAATGTTCTTTTCCTAAATTTGCCATTGCATCTGATGATATAATAAATGAACAAACCAATAGATTTCAGAGAATTTCAAAATTGTTTCCTAGCCATGACTTAAAAAAAAGAAAAAAAGAGGAACTGAATCTTTTGGGAAGTGAATGTAATAGAAACTTGAAACATGGCTCAAGCAACAATGTTAAAGCAATAAGCAAAAAACTTTTTAAATGGCCAATGATTAGAAACAAATGTTAGTTTAAAATGCTATATCCCGCCATGGAATAAGATCAGTGTAAACAAAGAAAATAAAAAAGTTTGCAAAAATACTCAGAGGGCTCATCATCTAACAGAGGTTAGTTGTGCTTCAAATGTATTGGTAGAAATTAGCTCAAGTATTTCTAACTTTCTCAACAGAGCTTTGGGGATTGAACTGTCATTTATAAAATAAAATTATCTAGATTTGCTGCACTTCGTATGTGTTATAGAGCGGTGGAATAACCTGAGGCAAACACGGAGCGAACTTCAGCTTTTTACTTTATTGAAACAATAAAGGGTTGCCACGGCTGCCAGTCCATGTTGTTCAGTGGGAACATGGGACCGTTCCTCATGGCTGATTCTGTTTGACAGCTGGCTATTAAAAGGGAGCTGTCAAACAGCATTAGCTGTTGTCCGTCAGCTGGCTACCTTGTCAGCGCCATGGCAGCCGTAGCAAACCCTTTATTGTTTCAAATAAAGCAAAAGAGCTGAAGTTCACTCTGATGTTTGCCTCAGGTTTATTCCGCTGCTCTACCAACATGGCGACGAAGGTGGGGATACATATAAGAGGGAAACCGGGCAAAGAATCGCTGAACCAAAAAGTCACTACAAAAAGAGCCTTGAATCACTACCGAGATGAAGTCACTTTAAGAGCTACTGTCCACACTATTCACAGCGCGAATTTCAACTTTCCCTCGAAAGATCAAGCACGCTGGATCGAGATGACTTCAAACGCCGCATTCCCCACCATTCAGACTGACAGCGGAAAACATGGGAGTCCTATAGGAACCAATTGACTGTTTAGATTTTATGTAGAAGGAAAATGTAGAATTAGATTACAAAATTGACGTTCGGTATTCACCAATTGAATCAAAGTAAGGGCTATTCACGGAGGAACCCACGCCAACTAACAAGGGACTGAGCTCCAAGCTTTTTTAGGACTTTCTTAACTTTTATGCTTCATTCTTGCCTCATAAAGCTTTCCATGGCTGAGCCTCGTGCACAGACGCTTAGACAAGCAATCCCCCTGGCACTGGGACCTAGGGAAGCCCATGCCTTCACGCTCGTCAAAATTATTACTTACATCCAATGTGTCCTGATTCAATTTAATGGAACAGTCACTTTAATTTTAGCAGCAGACACTCTCCTTTTGGCATAAATGCTGTTTTTTAAAGGCCCCTGTCACACTGCCCAATGGATGCAAAAACGTTTGTAAAAAGACACAGCGGCAAGAAAAACGTTCCATCCATTGTTATCCCTCTCAAAAAGGTGAAAAATTTGCTTAACGCAGACGATAACACGGAAAGAACGGGACGAGGAGAGGATGCAGAGCGGATGGGAAAACGGGATGCAGAGTGGGAGCCTAGCGGATGGAGCGCTATGAGAGCGGATGGCACATCTGCTAGGCTTCCGGGGGGCCGCAGCAAAAGCGGCCACGCGGAACGGAAAGAGTGGATGCACAGGCGGCATGCACAGCGGGTTGAAGTGGATTGCAGAGCGGAAGCGCCTAGCGGTATCACAGTGGAAGCCTAGCGGAATGCCTGGTGTTAATTGGCGCATGCGGAGGGAAATCATTGCATAGCCCCGACGAATATAAAGGGAAGCAGCTTCGAAGCAGGTCACCATTCAGAGGGAAAAGACCTTGAGGCCAGACGCATTTGGAGTGCCTTGCCTGCCTGACTTGCTGCCTGCCTCCTCCAGCCTTGCTGCCTGCCTTGCTGCTGCCAATCCTGCCCAGCCTTGGTGCCTGCCTCCCTGGGCCAGCCTTGCTGCCTGCGCAGCCTTGGTGCCTGCCTGCCTGCAGGCCTTTGCTGCCTGCCAGCCTTGGTGCCTTCCTGCCAGCCTGCGCCAGACTCCCTGCCAGCCGGCAACCCAACAACCATGGGGAAAAAGAGCGAAGCCTCAGCCATCTGCTTGCCACCCTGACCCCCCCCCCCTGGCAAGGAAGGGAAGGGCCATCCTCCCGCCCCCTGGCTCCACTCCTGCTTCTGGCTGGGGCTTCTGTAGCACGGGTCGCGCTCTTCTGCGGCTGGGCATTCTGTGCTTCTGCTTCTGGAGGAGCTGATGATGCTGCTTTTGGCGGTGGCTGCTTTGCTCTCTTACTCTGCTGAGGGCTGCTCCCTGGTGGTGGTGCTTCTCTGGTGCTTACTCTGCCTTGAGGCTGCTCCTGGTGGTGGTGCTTCTGCTGGTGCTTACTCTGCTGAAGCTGCTCCCCGTCCTAGTGGTCCTGTGGTCTGCTCGTGCTTCCTGGACTTGCTCGTCCTTGTTGGTCCTGCTCGTCTCCTGGTCTTGTTTGTCCTGGCTTGTGCTCCTGCGACTTGCTCGTTCCTTGCTCGTACAAGCTTGTGGCTCTGGTCCTGCTGGGCTCTGGTCCTGCTGCTGCTTTGCTTGCTGATGATGATGATGATGATCCCTACTGGTGCTTGCTGCTGCTGCTGCTGATGATTGATCCCTGCTGCTGCTGCTGCTGCTGTGGTGTGGAGGAGCAGCCCCTACAAACTGGAAGCCCTCTGATTGAGGGTCCATCTGGTCCTGCCAAAGGAGGAGAGCATATGCAAGGAACGGGAGAGGGTGGAATACTCCATTGAGGAGGAACACGAGATGAGGTGTGGAGTGGTGAGAGAGAAAATGACTAGCTGTGCGCGTTAAGGACACGGCTCTACAGGGACACCAAAAGGAAGCAGGCTGCTTGGAGAGAGAAGGCGGAGAGTCTGGGATACACATCAGAGGGCTCCCGGCTGGTGAAAGCACATGCACACCTGGTACGGGAACGCTCACGTCTAAGAAATCTGGCCAGGCCACGTCCAAGCTGACGACAGAGAGACGATGTCATGGCCAGGTGCAGCTTCCTGGAGGTGAGATCACCACCGAGAGCTAGCAGCCGCATCCCCTCTTCACGGCCCTCTTTTTCCGGCAGCCATGCTGAGAGCCATCTCTCGGCCGACTCCTCATTCTCCAACCCGCAAGCCCTTCCCTCACCTATGTCAACCAGACCGTCACGGACATGGTGGAACCCAGTACCATTGGTGGAAAGGATGGTTTCCACCGAGCTGCTTCACAATCCTAAGAGGGCACCTGCTTCCCACCCAGTCCAGGTCTGCTCCTCCACCCCAGGTGACTGTCCCTCCCATTCCAAGGCTTTCACGGCCCTCAACCTACCAGGACAACGGCACAGGAGGTCCAGCAGCACAGGTAGCAGCCCTTCCCAGTCCAGGCACAGAGTCATGGACCGAACCGTTTGCCACCGGTTTCCACCCGATGCCACCATGCCACCCACGCCAATGATGCCATCGGACTACAGGATGCCACCACGCCACAAGATGCCACCACGCCAGTCCAGCTGCAGACCAGACAGCCCCACTACACTGGCTCCTTCCTCCACCCCACAGCCAAGCCTGGGGGGGACCTCCAGTACATCTGTCCTCGAGTACTGGCGGCTGACACCCCATGGCATGAGAGAGCTCTCAGCATCACAGGGGCTGAGCCGAGCTGTCCGAGAGCTTCCTCAACCCACACGTCACCTGTTGTCCTCTCGGGCCAGGCACCCCAGTGCTCTTAACCAGCACTCCAGCAGCAGCCACCTCCACAGCACCTGGACCCTTCACCCCTTGAGACTTGGGCACACCTCCGGAGGACCGAGAGGGAGTGCCAGAGACTGTGGTGACCTACCTGTAGTCTTATTTGACACTTTGACTATGGGTTCATTTTTTTTTTACGCGTTGATTAATAAAGTTTATCTTTGCTTCAACACTTGCTTCATTTTATTTAAATGTTCAATAAAGTCTTGGTGGGAAACTTTTAGAAATGGTTTTTAAGCCTTTGATGCTGTTGGGATGGGTAAGGAAGGCACTGGGATGTCAGCGGATACATTTGGGGATGGGTAAGGATTAGGCAGTGGGAGGGCTGCGATACCTGTGGGATGGGCAGTGGATACCTTTGGGGATAGGTAATAGCTGTGGGATAGATAAACCTCCAGTTGCAAGCATAGTGGGACTGTATGGTCCACCCTCCCAGCTGCCACCTTATGAGCCCTTCATTATCACTCACCTTACTTAAGCCACTCACTCCTCCATTTGAACATGTCACACCACTCTCTATCTACATAGCCTGTTCTTCAATATAGGCTCCCACCCCAACTGTATCATTGTAGGACCACCCAACAGTGAGCATACGGCCAATCTCCACTCCGTGTGAGAGACAGGCTGAAGGAAGCACCTCCTATTAAATCATCTAATCCATCCTGTCTTGTGACTTCCACTGCTCCAGCTGGGGAGTTGCACAGTGTTTCAGGAGGTTGCGCTGCTTCTTCCCTTCAACGTGAGGCTCTGTTGGGGCCTTGCACAATCCTCAGTGGCTCTATCAGGTTTTGCCCTGGCCTCCATTCTCCAGGCTCCATGTCCCCATTGCCTTGCTGGAGGTCCACACTCCACCTCTCGTCAAGAGTCTTGGCTGCTTACAACGGTATAGCGGGGGTGCAGCTTGAGATTGTGCAGAGATGCAGCAAGCTTCCACGATCCTCCTCACAGTCTCTGGGTGATTGCTGCATGTGGTGGAGAAGTACCTGAAACCTGTTTGGCAGGGATGCCAAAGCGTTTCCCCACCACCCGCCGGGCCCTGGACAGGCCTGTAGTTGAAGTCCTCTCTCACGGTGTGAGGAGGTCTGAAGTGTATGGCTTCATGAGGTAGGTTGTGAGGAGAAGGCATCATCCCCCACGATGAAGTAAGGGCACCCTTGTGTGTCATTGGGCAGGGGTTCTGATCTGGGAAGCCCACGATGAGGTTGCGTTCCAGCTCCCCTTGAGGTGGCCTGGCGTGTATAGCTGGCATCTGAAGATGAGCCGTTGCCTGAGCATCGATGTACCCATGAACTTGTAGTCAGCATTCAACCATAGCGAAGAGGGGACGATGCTGATGAACGCTTAATGCTAGTTGAATAAGTGGACCTGAGTTGGGTGTGGAACTTGCAGGCCACGGTGCTTGCCATCTATGGCGTTGCAACGGGTGTGGGGGAAGTTCCACTTTCTGATACACTGCTCTGCAACTTCTTCCAGCCTTCTTCAGTGGAGGGGCACTGGAGGAGCTCCTCCAGGTATTCTTCGATTGATGCCTGCACCACTTCTCTACTACAATGCTGTATAGGCGTGTTGGATGGCACCCTCAGCCATACTGCATGCTCCTGTAGGTGGTCCCTTGAGGCAGGTTGGCGCAGAGTCCAGTGGCCACCTTGGAGCCCAGGGTCCAGGTGGGCCAGTTGGTTGGTGCTCTGCTTCGTCAACCTGGCGGATCGGTGTTGTTCCAGCTTTGCTCCATAACATCATCAAACATGGGCTGGACAGGCATCTCATGAAATAGTTCTGGAAAATGAATGACAGCAGTGTGTTCCGCTTCCCCTGAGCTCCACCATCAGCTTGTTGCTACAAGTCTGTACTCTCTCTTCTCCGATCCAGGCGCTTAGCTATCGTAATAATCGCGACGTCAGACCCGATGTTCTTGGCCGCCCTCCTTTTCTTTTCCCGTAGTAAGTCACAGAGCTGGATGGCTTCGCACTGTTGCAGAAGGATGTGGGCTACCAAAAAGGTAGTTTGTTACGATCCCATGGTGGAGATGACTGGATGCTGTTGGTAAGAGCAAGAGCCAGATGAAGGCTGCAGAGGTCTACAGCAGGGCTGATGCTTCTGAAAGTGAAATGCAGGTGAGTTGCTCCCCTTTTTATTAGGCAGTATAGGTTTTTCCCCTATGTGTCTTTTGCATCCTTCTAGCATCCTCTAGACATCCTTAATAATCCGAGATAGGTCCCCTCTGTGAACGTTTTTCCCATTTTAAATGCTTTTCTTTGTGTGCTGCATCCGCTTTCATCCTTTCTCTTTCATTGCTACTAATGCTGCGCGTCCGTTCCACGTCCGTTCCGCTTCCTCCCTGCGTCCGAGCCGGATTCGAGTGCGCGGAATGTGCAGCGGATGCCTAGCAGATATAGCGGATGTGTATGACTGCCAGCAACGGAATGTCCCCCGTGCCTAGGGATGCAGAACGGACCGCATCGGATACGATTTCCGCTCAAAAAGTTTTGAGCAGTCAAAACCATCTGAGCGATGAAACGCCATAGACGTGATGCTTGGTCAGATAGAAGAGAACAAAAGGGAAGGCAGTGAGTACAGAACGGAAGCATCTGCATTAACCAACAGATGGCAAGTGTTTTTTCATTTTACATCCTCTTTCCATCCCGTTGGTTGCAGTGTGGACAGGGGCTAAAGTCATAGACTGCCTAACGATTCTGAAGCACACCATTGCCTTTTCTCCAGAACCTTTTCCCCAACCGAGCGCAACTCAAAATCAAATGTGACAAGGAGACTTTGGCTGCGTTGCTTCTGTCAAAAAATTCCATGAGTTTCTATATGGACCACTATTCAAGCTGATCACTGATCACAAAACCCTTTGTTAGGTCTTCTGGTTCTGGTGAAAGACAAACCCCTCAGAATTTTTTCTCCAAGAATGACCATTTTGGGACCTTATTTCTGGATGCTATTCCCATACACTTATTCATGCCCTGGCAAGCAGTCTATTGCCACTCTGATGCTCTCATCGCTGTCCACTACCTGTTCCCTGTGGAGGATCCTAACACCAACAAATGCTGTTTTGCCAGTATCAACGATCTCAAACTCACCCATAACTGCACTTGATATCACTGCCCACTTCTTCTAGGGACAAGGTAATCGCCCAAGTTCTTGACTGGGTGGGAAAGGGTGGCCAGCGATTCCTTATGCCCCCGAATTCCTACCTTTCAAAAGTCGCCCAGCAGGAACTATCTTCTTTGCAAGTGCTGTTTAACTCTGGGGAACTAGGGTAGTTACCCTTTCTATAATTGCAGAAACTCAGTTTTAAAGGTCCTGCATGATGACCATCCTCGCATTGTCAGGATGAAGGCCCTGGCTCGTAGTTACGTATGGTGGCCAAGCATGGATGCCTCAGTTACTAGTTGGGTGAATGCTTGCCAGCCATGCCAGGCTACCAGACCTATTTCTAGCCACATCCACCCCAGGCGGTGGGAAGATCCTGGGACCCCTTGGTACTGTGTACATATTTGATTTGGCTGGCCCTAGTTCATGGGCGCACATTCTTGGTATCCGTTGATTCTTTTTCTAAATGGGTGGAACTGACCTTGATGACCACCACAACTTCAGAAGCTGTCACTAAGGCTCTTCAAGGGTATTGTTACCATGGCCTCCCTGACACCATTGTGTCTGATAACGGCCCCAAATTTTACTTCCTGTGAGTTTTGAGGTTTCCTAGCCACCTAGGATAAGGATGCACTTATAGCTCCTTTTCATCCTGCAAGTAATGGCCTGGCTGAAAGGGCAGTCAGGTCACTAAGGAAGCCCTGGAAAGGTTTGGGTCTATAGATTGGCACTTCTAGGCTCACTAAGTACCTCCCAACCCAGCACACAACCCCCTGTGCCCACCACTAATAAGTCTCCTGCTGAACTTCTCATGGGTAGACGCCTGAGGGACCACCTGAATAGACTATGCCCCAGGCATACCCCTATGCCACAGTCACACCCCTAGGGTCAAACAGCCAGGCAAGGGAGTTCACTGAGAATGAACAGGTCTTGCCCGGAACTATGCAGGGCATCCTTTATGGATGCCAGGGCAAATTGTGGCAATAACTGGTCCTAATTCTTACAGGGTCTTACTGCAAGATAGGCGCATCTGGCGTCACCACATTGACCAGCTTAGAAGACATTGGAGCACATTTGCAGAGGGCCCTCAAGACATCCCTAACACTGAACGGCATCCAACGCACACAGAAACTTTCCATTGGGCCCGATAAGAATGCAAGCCTACCTGATCCACCATCAGTCCCTCGTCCTGAGACACCTGAAGCTGAGACACCAGCTTCATTGGCACCAGAAGTTGTGCAGCAAGCAGAGAAAGTTCCTTCCAGCAGCAACTTTGGTGGGAGTTAGAAGATCTGGCCATCTGCGCAAGCGCCCAAGCTATCTTAGAAACTATGCATGCTCCGTGCTGGAGGAAAGGAGTGTAGTGTCACAATGGACTAAAGCCGAAGTCTTCACTCCGCGTCCATGTTTCCAGTGGGAACATGGACCGTTCCTATTGGCTGATGCCGTTTGACAGCCGGGCTTAAAAGGGAGCTGTCAAATGGCATACAGGTATTGTGCCAGCTGGGCTGTCTTGTTAAGTTG
>BHFT01007252.1:0-18655 GCA_004320025.1 Laticauda laticaudata
AAAATGTAAATTGTTTTTTTTCTGGGTATAGTTTCCTCCATAAATCAACCAAATTTAATTCTCTCATCATTTCCTTAGATATCTTAGGGAACTCTCTTTTCCCTTTTTTATTCTTCCCCCCAATTGTACACTTCAGTTTTCAACAACTGTGATATCTAGTGTTGTGTTCCAAATGATGATGATGATGATGATGATGATGATGATGATGATGATGATGATTAGCCAGTTCTTCAGACTGGGTTTGGCATTTTTGTCTACCTATTGAGTCCTTACCAAGGACCTGGGGTAGGCAAATCTGGATGTTTGATGGTGTATTATTATTGTTGCTGCTGCTGTTGTTGTTGTTGTTGTGTTATTACTCAACAAATACTACAGAGAATCAATACTATATTTATCTTTACAAACATGCATTTGCCCAGAGTCATTTTACAATTCTCAATCTAATCCATGTCAAAGTATTTAATATGGCCCATTCTTCATAGAGAATTGTGGTCTCATTTGCCTCTCTGAGATTGATAGCTCTGTGTGGCATCAATCCCAAAAGCACTGATGTGGGCCATAGACCTCAACCAAAAGGCCTATCAATCTCTTTAGGTCTTAAATCAGGCTGGTTGATATCTTTCCAGTTTCTCTATTCCTGCATCGGCAATCTGACTAAAAATGGCCATCACTCATTGCTACTCTTCCAGATGTAGTTATTACTTTGAGTTTACTGCCTGCATTAACAAGCTGTTATTACCCTTGTTGTTTCCTTGATTTGTGCGAGATTCATAACAAAAGAGCCCAGTTGCTTTTAAAACATGAATGGGACATTATGATTTTATTACCAACAGAGGCTGAAAAAGTAGCAGTCCACAAGCCACTGCAGCTTCTTGTTACACTGTACCTTTTAGAAAACTTATGATGGCTTTTATTCATTAATTACCAGAGCTGCCAATAAGTATGAGGATCAGCTTGTATAATGAAAAGACTTCTAGAGAGTGGTAAGTCTCATTGCATATCCTGATCTTTAAAACATACTGCACTTCTTCCTTCCTTATTCTGATCAATATGTTTTTTTCAGACTACCAGTCTTTCCATTTTGTAAAACCTGGACAATTCATAGCCCTATAAAATTTAAATCATGATGATGATGATGATGATGATGATCATCATCATCATCATCATCATCATCATCATCCCTCCAACTTGCCTTTATTATTTTCAATTTTTGGATTACATTCAAATCATGGATATGTCTATTTTAAAAAATTGAATAGAATAAGGAACTAGAATCTACATTTTGTCTATATGTAGATAATTGGTTTGACACAAGTAAGGAATTGGATTATCATTAGTATCAAAATTTCAATAGATTTTAGATTATAGCTTATTTGAAAAATTAATGTTTCAGATTTACATGACCCCATTGAATTTCTACAGAAAAGGAATGAATAAATCATTAGTATGTTGGAGAAGCAATGAGAATAACACTTTATTTAAAACATACTTTTGCTGTGTCCTAAAATTATGATGATATCTGTAACTACATACAGTATACAGTGGAACCTCAGGTCATGACAGTAATCCATTCCCAGACTCCAGTCGTGACCCAGTTTGGTCGTGTCTGGAAGCACAACTGATTGTGCATGTACACAGTAAAAAAATGGCACCGAAGGGGAAATCAGAGTGGAAAGGGATTCTTTCCATGCCGATTTTGTTCAGCACCCAATTTTTGAATCATTTTTGAATCAGGTGGATTTTTTGTTCGCCACCTGATTTGGTTGCAAATAGGAGAGTTCGCAACCCGAGATTCCACTGTATTTGATTTTGAGACATGTTTAGGACATCCATATCCTTTTGAGCAACATACTACTACATGAAAATCGACAATTGGATAATAGAAATAGATTCACTATTCACTCTCTTTGCTAAGAGACTTAGAAAAGCATTGCTTATTGACATAGCTTATATATATACAGTTACATTGAAATATGATTGTCTTTTATTGGAACTGTGGTGTAGAAATGTATGTATATGTATACAGGTATGAATAACCCCTATTTAAATTCAACTCAACTCTACTTATTCAATTTAAATAATACCCAACTCCAAATTGATTCCTGGTAGCATACAATAAAACCAAATAGAATAAATATATAATACAATATTTATAAAATAAATAAGAAATACATTTAAAAAGAACCAAGTGAATCAGCAAACCCAGATTGCTGTACCCATCCAACAACCTATCCAGACATTCTCCAACAATCTGTCAGCCCCCCCCCCCAAAAAAAAACACCCCAAGGCTGGCAGAACAGCAGGTCTTTAAGGCATTCCAGAAGACAAATGGGATTGGAGCAGTGGTGGGATACGAAAAGTNTGGTGGGCGTGGCAAGGGAAGGATACTGTAAAATCTCCAGTCAGAGGTGGTATTTGCTGGTTCTCCAAACTATTCAAAATTTCCATGACTGATTTTCCAGAACTGGTCAGAACCTGCTGAATTTCACCTCTGGATTGGAGCCATATGGATATCAGGAGGAATCACGTTTCAGAGAGCAGATGACATGACAGAGCAAACATGCCTCCTGGCTCCTGATAGATGACATGGTTTGATTGGAGGGACTTGGAGCATATCAATCCTATGGAACGAACCAGCTGGGTTGATCCCATGAGACAAAGATGATTCCTCAAATTACTAAGTTCTATGCCATGATAAAGGACTTTATGAGTCATAGCCATAACTTTGATTCATACCAAGAGGTATAAGTGTGTGATGCAGGGCTGTCACATGAGCAAACTGCCAAGGCTGTTGCATTCCAGAAGCTTCTCTGTGGTCTTCAAGGGCATGTCCCGATAGAATGCATTGTAAACCATGAAGTAAATAGGGCATGATTGACTGTTTAAAGGAGCTGTTAATCTAAGAAATGGTGCAACCAGGGCACCAGATAAAGTTGTGCAAATACGCTCATCAAGCAAGAGCTATGAGTCCAGAAATAGCCCAAATCTCTGCCCCACATTTAAATGGTGCTGAAGATCCAGAAGGATATACTTGGGTATATCTTTATGAGATATAAAACCCCAAATCAGTAGATGATGTGATAATGGTGGATGTGGCATTATTTTCTTTTTTTGTTTCCTTTTCCCCCCTTTTATTACTGTTTTATTTATTCTTTTCATCTCTTTCTTCAGTTTTACAAAGTAAATAAAGGCAAGTATTCCTTTCCTGAAAAAAAAACAATTTATGACCTTTCCTGCCACAGTTGTTAAATGAGTCATTGCAGTTGTGAAGTTAGTAACATAATTGCTACATGAATCTGGCTTAACCGTTGACTTTGCTTGTCAGAAGGTTGCAAAAGGCGATCCCATGGCCCCCGGCATACTGCAACCATCATAAATATTTGTCAGTTGCCAAGTGTCTTGAGTTTTAATCACATGACCGTGGGGATGGTACAATGGTCATAAGTGTGAAACATGACCATAAGTCCCTTTTTTCCATGCTGTTGTAACTTCAAACAATCACTAAGCAAACTGTTGTAAGTTGAGTACTAACTGATATTGGGGATGATTCGCAGATGGAATATACAGAGGAATGGCAATATTCATTCAGGAGTCAGTTGCCAGAAACACTTCAATTAATGCTACATGCAAAAAATGTACTGCCCAGAGTCACAGAACCATGATGGATGGTAATAATTACATTTATTTGTTTGTTTGTTTATTTATTCAGTCAGTCATTCAGTCATACATTCATTGAGTTATTCGCTTGCTTGCTTGGTGTTCTTGCTGCTGACTTTTCCTGTGCAACTACCGTAAAAGAATTTTCTTCAAAAATCAATCTTAAGCAATGCTTTTTGAAAATAAAATTATTTTTTTTAGATTTATGAATGAAGGATCCAATATAATCTTGTGCAAATTAACAGTTTCTTCTCATGTCAAGGAGTTCCACTGAATTCTCTCAATTTTCATCTTCCACTGTAATTTGCAATGTGCTATTAATATGCCATGGCAGTGTTTTGAAGATTGCTCAGAAGCTACTTGGTGGAGATTTCAGAAAGCTCTAGAGACAATAAGAATTCCCCAGAGCTTAAGGTATGAGTAATTTTTGTTTGCTCATGGGCATATATGCCTACCCATGTTTTTTTCTATTTTAGTATAAGTTTCAAAGTACTTTTGTTATTACTTGACTGTAGCCTACTTGAGTATTTTTTTAAAGGAAAAAAAAGGTTGGTAATGCGTAGTTAGTATTTACCATTGCTCTCTGCTATTGAATTGCAATAGAACAGTACTGATTCCCTTTTGTTAGCTACTTCTGTTACATGGAATTATGGTAGCCAAATTCCCCTGTGGGATTCTTTAGATCCATTCAATTGCTTGTTTTCTATTTTTGGTCTCCTAGTCCATCTTTTAGCCCATCACATGGCCAAAATATACGGCTCTTTCATCTATAATCTCAAAAGAGTACAAAATATATGATTGAAAAATCAGAGCAAACAACACCCAGGAAAGGATTTGTCTTCACTAAGAACCAAGATATCAACACAATGAAAAGCATAAAGCAATTGGAACACAGAATTTCATCAGCTGTTATTGTTGAATTAAATCACTGGTCAGTATGATCTCTGAAACCTGTTGATTGTACAACTGTATAAAAACTTCTTAAAATTTATGAAATAAATTTTAATATTTAATAAAAAAATTCTTAAAAATTATGAAATACACAACAAAAATCTTTTAAAATTTTTTTTATATAACTCTATGCTTGTCCCTATTATTTTTCCATTATTATATTGCTAACTGGTTTTAAATTGGCTCATTGATAAAAATATATGGTAGAAAAATCTTGGAATTTGAGTTAATTCCATGAAAAAAACATGATTTGCATTACGAAGAAAGGAAGTGTTGCCTGGTATATCACATGCAGACCCTAATGTAAATTGATGATTAATCCCTTGCCAAACAATTCTTGCCAAATGTGAATGTACAGTGCTTAATAGTGTTGGAAGTGTTAAATCACCTTTCCCACTGAGATAACTTAGCAATGATAATTTATGAACTATGGCTTTCATTAATATTTCCACTATGCACTTAAGAGTATTTCTTTCTAAATTCCCTTGTGCTTCTACCAATTGTAGCTATGAGATCTCAAAGAAACTTGGATGGTTTCATTTCGTTTTGATGATAGTTATTTTGATATTATGATGGAAGGAAGAAAGATCAAACAATTCTTCCAGTAAGCTAAAAGTTGGAAGGAGCTAAAAGCTTTTGATTTAAAATAATAATGTGAATAACATATTCCACTTCATTTTAGTTGAAGTTTGCTCTGGGGATGCTGATTAAACAATAGCCCCCAGTGCCCAATTGAGCAATGAGAAAAAAGAGTGATTTTAATAGCATAAGTATTATTCCTGTGTGGAAACACATTTAATATGAAAAGGTTTCCTTTGTTATTCGTACATGAACTATGACTATGAATATGTATAAGTGTGTGTGTGTATATACATATATGTATCTGAAATCTTTCAGCATCTGAGTCACTGATGATTCAAGGTTATTAAATATATTGTTAAAGGAGAGGGTAGGGATAGATTTTGAACAATGTGCTCCATTGATTACAATTGCAACTTGTGAAATAAAACTCCTACTAATGAATTAAGACAAAAACCATTGTGTGGAGAATTAAGGAAATTTTTCAAATGCCAGAGATTTTCAATTTACATAAAAATTGCTTGGGAAACAATGTGAACAAATAGGCATGCATTGTACGAAGTGTACATATAATTCAACGTAGAAATTGGGGAAAGAAAAGGAAATGGAAGAGGAATCACTGGGAAAATTTCAAGGTTTTTATGTTGCAAGTGAATATATTTTGCAGAAGGTAGATGTTGCAGATTTGAATATAACAAGACTGAAAATAAAGAGCAGCTAGTTCTATAAATGAGTTCAAAGTTTAAAGCCCATGTCACACTGCACCAACGGATGGAAAGAGGAAGTAAAACGGAGAGAAACACTTTCCATCTGTTGGTTAACGCGATGCATCTGTTCTGTACTCACTGCGTCCGTTTTTCTTCCTCTCTATCCATCCAGCAACCGTCGACTGAGGTTCCATCCGCTCAAAAAGTTTTGAGCTGCTCAAAACTTTCTGAGCAGAAAATGTATGCAACGCGTCCGTTCTGCATCCATGGCAATGCCGTCTACGCATACGGGTAACATCCACTTCTGGCATCCGTGGCATCCGTTACCGCATGACCGCTACATCCGCTAGGCAGTGCATCCGCTGTGCATCCGCGCAACTCAAATCCCCTCCAGCGCGAAAACGGACACAGGGAGTGGAAGCGAAACGGATGCGGAACGGACCGCGCAGCGTAGTTACGCATGGACGGAGGAAAGGATGAAAGCGGATGCAGCATGCAAAGAAAAGCATTTAAAATGGAAAAAACGTTCGCAGAGGGGACCTACTCATCGGATATTAAGGATGTCTAGAGGATGCCATAGAGGATGCAAAAGGACCACATAGGGGAAAACTGATATTGCCTATAAAAAGGGGGAGCAACTCACCTGGATCTCACTTTCAGACCAGCAGCCCTGCTGTGACAGACCTCTGCAGCCTTCATACTGCCTCTTGCTTCTTCCACAATCATCAAGTCATGTCCACATGGATCGTTAACACACAAATCCTTTGGTAGCCACCATTGTTCTGCCAACAGTGCGAAGCCCATCTACAGGCTCTTTCAACTCTTCTACAGGAAGAAAAAGAGGCGGCCAAGAAAGCGTCTGGGTCCGAAGATGGATCGGCGAGAAGAAGCAGAGTACTGACTGTACAACATGCAATGCTATGGTGGAGCTGAGGAACAAAGAACCCACGTGCATTCCAGAATTTCATGAGGATGCCTCCAGCCATGTTTGACAAAGTTGTGCAGCAGCTGACACCCAGGTTGACCAAGCAGAGCCACCAACTTCTGGCCCAGCCTGGACCCTGGGCTCAACAGGTGCACTCACTCTGCGCCACCTGGCCTCAGGGACCACCTACAGGAGTATGCAGTATGGCTGTGGAGGGTGCCACACAATCATCCATCAGCATTGTGGTCAGAGAAGTGGTGCAGGCCATCATCGAAGAATACCTGGAGAGAGCTCCTCCAGTGCCCCTCCACTGAAGAAGGCTAGAAGAAAGTTGCAGAAGCAGTGGTATCAGAAGTGGGAACTTCCCCCACACCGTCTGGAGAGCCATAGATGGCAAGTTACGTGGCCTGCAAAGCGCCAGCCAAGTCGGGGTCCACTTTATTTCAGAATTACAAGGGTCTTCTCAGCATCGTCCTCTTCGCCAATGGTCGATGCTGACTACAAGTTCATGTACATCGATGCTTCAGGGCAACTGGCTCATCTTCATAGATGCCCAGGTATACAACGCCAGTCACCTCAAGGAGGGGCTGGAATGCACACCTCATCATGGGCTCTTCCCAGATCCAGACCCCTGCCCAATGACACGCAAGATGTGCCCTACTTCATGTGGGGATGACGCCTACTCCCATCAGACACCAACCTCATGACAGCCCTACACTCTCCGCATTGCCCTCACCCCGTGAAGAGAGGATCTTCAACTAACAGTGGCCTGTCGCAAGGGCAAGGCGGGTGGTGGAGAATGCCTTTGGCATCCTGACCAACAGGTTCCAAGGTACTTTCTCAGCCACATGCAGGCATAGGCCGCAGCGGACCATGAGAGGATCGTGGAAGCTTGACCTGCCATCCTGGCACAATCTCATGCCGCCAGCCACACCCAGTCTTGCAGAACAGGCCTCATGGACCGCCAACAACGGCAATGTGGAACAGGGAAGTCTGGGCGAATGGAGGCAGGGCGAAACCTGATCTAGTATTACTGTGGATGTTGGCAAAGGCCCCAACAGAAGCTTCCAAGTGGAAGGAAGAAGCCAGCGCAACCTCCTTGAAACACTGGCGGCACTCCCCGCAGCTGGAGCAGTGGAAGTGGCAAGACAGGATGATAGATGATTAATGGCATCTTCCTTGCCCTGTTTCATCACACTGATGAGGACCTGGCCCACGAATGTTGTTGAGGGTGGGCCTACAATGACGGGCATTTAAATAAAGAGTTTGTGTTTATAGTTGAACATTTGGGTCCTCAATGTCCTTACATTATTACTGATAATGAAGGGCCGATAATGTTGTGCGCACCTTCCGTGGAGGGTGGTCACCTGAGGTCCCATTGGCTTGCACTGGATTTTTATCTATCCACCACAGCCTGATCTTAACCCATCTCACAGGTATCCCTAAACCCATCCGCCATACATGCTATTACCGCCATTCCTCAAAGGATCCTGCCCATTCGCCACTGCTTACGTTGTACCCATCCCAATGCGTATCCCTGCCCATCCCAACCTTGCTATTAAACCCATCCACACAGGTATCCCTGGTTCATCCACACTGCTATGCCGTTACCATCGCCCAACACAGCACGTGCAAGGCTTAACAACCAGCATTTCATTAAAAGTTTCGCACCAAGATTTTTACAAAAATAAAATGAGGCAAGTGTGTGAAGGCAAAGGATAATCTTTAATTAAATAACGAAGCCTGTAGAAACAGAAAAATGAACCCAAGTCAAGTGTGTCAAGATAAAAAGTCTACAGGTAGCCACCGCCAGTCTCTGGGCGACTCCTATCTCTGTCACTCTAGAGGTGCGCATGTCTCAGCTGAGTGGAAGGAGTCCAGGTGCTGTGGACTGGTGGCTGTCTGCGGCAAGTGGCTGATCTGAGCGTCAATTGCGGTGTCTTGGCGCCGAGAAGGACAACAGGCGACCGGTGTGTTGAGGAAAGCTCTCAGGACACGCTTGTGCTGACCCCGTGATGTTGAGAGCCCCTTTCCTCATGACATGGTGTATGTGTCAGCACCCCAGTTTTCTGATGGAAGAATGTACTGAGGCCGGGCTTGGGCTCGTTGCGAGGGGAGGAAGGAGCCATGCTGGTAGAATGGGGCTGATCTGGTCATGGCAGCTGGGGTTCAGGCAGCTGGACGTGGTGGCATCAGTGAACTGTACGCGTGGGCATCTCCTGGTGGCATGCAGTGCGTGGTCAGCTAGTCGCGGTGGCATCTGGGTGGAGCATAGTAGCTCTCTCTGTCCGTTCAACTTGGACCACTGCCTGCCAGATTTCTCTGAGGTTGCAAGCTTCGCCGGTACCAGGTTGTGCACAGTGCTTTCCACCAGCCGAGAGCACCTCCGAAGTAATAGCACATGGTCTCATCGCCATTCTCTCTCCTAAGCCAGTCCTTGCTCTCTTTTTGTTGTCACACTGTAAAGCGGGTGTCCTTCCGCCATAGATAGTCATTCTCTGCTGCAGCCACTCCAAGCACCTCCATCCTCATGTTCCTCCTCGATGTTGTATTGCCTCCTCTCTCCGCATCTCGCAATATGCCTCTTCCTCCCTCTTCTTAGGCATGGATGCCACATGCGCGCCCTTTAATCAGGAGGGGTCTTCCAGAGTGTTGTAGGTGCTGGTCTCCACCAGTGACCTACGCCCAAGTCAACCATGAGCACCAGGCACGCACCACCCAGGGCAGGACAGCAAGGGCACGCAGCGATCCAGCAGCTACCTCCAGCAGGACCAGGATGCAGCAGACAGCAGAGTAAGCCACCAGCGAGCGCCCAGCAGCACCAGCATGCGCGCAGAGCGCGAGAAGCACGTGCAGCGACCTAGCAGGGACGCAAGGTGACCAGGCAACAGCCAGGCTAGGATGCGAGGGACAGAGTACGAAAGGGCCGTTCAGCAGCGAGTACGCACCAGCAAGAAGGCACCGGCGCAGAAGCAACTTCAGCACAGTAGCCGCAGAGCGAAGCCCACCACCGCCAGAAGTGCATCAGCGTAGACGTAAGTACGAGGCAGAACGCAACCCACCAGCCATACAAGCAGCCACTTCATCAGCTCCTCCAGAAGCAGGAAGCAGCAGAAGCCCCAGCGCCCAGACAGGAGCGAGCCCCACATTGCTGCAGAAGCCGCAGAACGAGGAGAAGCAGAGTGAGGGCCATGGGTGTAGGTTGAGGGGTGGCCACCTGTCCCCTCTTGCCAGGGCTGGCAGCAGATTGGCTGCAGGCTTTCTCTTCTCCCCATGGTTGTGGGGTTTGCTGCGCTGGCTGGCAGGCAGGCCAGGCAGAGCAACGCTTGGCAGGGCAGCGCTGGGCAGGCAGGCAGAAGGCTGGCAAGGCTGGGCAGGTCATTGAGAGCAGCACAAGGGCTTGGCAGGCAGCGCAGTCAAGGCTGGCAGGCAGGCCAGGTGCTGGCAGGCAAGGCTGGCGAGACAGGCAGGACAGGCAGGCTGGCAGCAGTGCGCAGGCAAGGAGCTGGCCAGCAAGGCTGGACAGGCAGGGCGCATGGCTGCGCGAGGCAGCAGCGCTTAGGCAGGCTGGCGGCTGCAGGCAGTCGATGATCGTGTCTGCGAAGGCAGGTCCTTCACTCTGAATGGATTGACGCTGCCTTGCGAGCTGTTCCCTTGTGATATATCGCCGGGGCTGACACAACAAATGCATGATCACATCCGCCCGCATGCGCAATGAAACTCGCCTAGGCATCCCGCTAAGGCATCTCGCTAGCGCTTTCCCGCTAGGCATCCCCTGGCCTCACCCGCTAGGGCTCCAGGGATGTCCGGCCGTTAGGCTTCACACTGTGGCATACCACGTTCATTCCCGCTCGGGCATCCCCATGTGCATCTGCTTCCATCGGCTCCGTGGCGACCGGCCTCTGCATCCGCTCTGGATTTCACGCTCGTCGTCTGTCCGCCGCTTCGCGATTCATGCTGCGGTCCTTCCGGAAGCCTTAGGCGGATAGTTGCCAGTGCGCTCTCATCGGACCACTTCCATCTGCTAGGCTTCTGTGGTAGCATCGCGGTTTGCTGGACTCTTAGTTTTGTCTTGCCATGAGTTTCCGATGTGTTGGGCCCTGCTGTCCTCGTAAAGTCTCCCACCCGTGTGCCGTTCCTTTCCTATGTTGTCCAGGTGGTCTGTTTATGCCAAATGTCTTGGGCACTTTTTGGAGAAGCGGATAACAATGGGATTTTTCTCGTCCGCTGTGTCCTTTTTACAAACGTTTTGCATCCATCAGCCAGTGTGACAGGGCCTTAACAGAACCAGTTACAGAGGTTATAGAGATCTCGAAAGTAGTAACTTTTTGGGACAGAGAGAAAGGACTGGTGTCTGTAGAACATCATGTATTCTCTATTTCAAGGATCTTCAAACTTGGCAAGTTTAAGACTTGTGGACTTCAACTCCCAGAATTCCTCCTCCAGTCATGTTAGCTCAGGAATTTTGGAAGTTGAAGTCCACAAGTCTTAAACTTGCCAAATTTGGAGACCCTTGCTCTTTGCTGAAATGGGAGTTTAATTCAATGATTGGCCTCTGGAAAAAGAACTGCAATATCAATAACACTTACACTTACTGTATATACCATTCCACAGTGCTTTACACCACTAATTGGACAGTTTACAATGTCAGTCTATTGCCTCCAACAACCCGGGTCCTCATTTTCCCAACCTCAGAAGGATAGAAAGCTGAGTCAAACTTGAGACCCATCAGGTTCAAACTACAGACTGTGGGCAGAGTCATCCTGCAATACCACATTCTAACCCCTGTGCCATCTTGATTCCTGTAATATCTGTGTCCTTGTTGTGGCTAGAAGGCAAAATGTGACATTGTATAGATTCTTGCATGTAGATCTTGGCTTCATTGTAACTTTCAATCTTGGATGTGCAGAAGGGAGAAGGCATGGCAAGTGGAAGTCTGAAAACATAGAAGAAGAAAAATAAGAGAGGTGAAGGAAGATTGTCAATCTTTCTGAGACTAGAATGACATCCTGCTGTGTTTCTAGTTCTGAATGGAAGCCTCATTTTGATTTAAATCTGAAACAATTTTAGAGAAGGGCCTTTGAAAATGTATTGTTCACGATATGAATTATGCATATGTAGGTGTGTCTTTAAATCATTGTTGACTCCTGATGACTACGGGAACTAGTCCCTGAAGTTTTTTTGGCATGATTAGGATTATGATATTTGATTTTGGCCATATTGGAATTTAAGTGGATGGAGGTGGGTTTTTTTTCCATTTGTCTTGCTTGCATTGTATTTTCTAATACTTTGTGATAATATTTCTAATAATTTCTAATACAAGTGAAAATGTGAAAAAGAATGAAAAAGTTTTTTAAAAGTCCATAGGAATATTTTGTAATGTAATTTCTGAAACCTGTAAGTATATTTTAATGTATATCCTAATTTATTTATTTTCCTTTATAAAAGAAAAGAGAAAGAAAAAAAAAGGAACTACTTTTCAGACATGACTGCATTTTTATCGGTCATCTGTCTGACTGTAAAAGAATTCTGCTTGTATTTTATGGGAAGACTAAAATGAGAATATAAAAAGGCAAATCTAACCTCACTTAGACTGTTATTAAGTAAAAGCATATAATACTTTTATCAGTTGTGTAACTCTTTCTGAGAAAATTATGTTGCAATGATGAAGCCATTAATCATACCACTGACACTTTGCTATAGCAAGAGGTATCTTAAATCTATTTGGTTCTTCCAGAAGTGAGAAAGTAAATGTGATCATTTATCCTCTGGATTTTTTTCCCAAAAGGTCAAAGTAAATGAATTATTTGTAATTCAAAACTAAGGATGAAAAAACTGAATAGTAAGTTGTATCATATAACATAATTACTATTTATTGACAATAAGATATTCATGCTTTCCTTTCCAAAGAGAAATTGATAGATCAGGGATGGGATTCAAAAAATTTTAACAACCGGTTCTGTGGGCATGGCTTATGTGGTGGGCATGGCTTGGTGCTCATGTGAGTGGGTGGACATGGCTTGGTGATGATATTATTGACTGGGTGTGGCCAACTCAAAATCACTCACATCGAGGCACACATCTCCTCACCTGGCTTCTCATGACTGTGTGGGGATACTGCAACAGTCGTAAGTGTGAAAAATGGTCATAAGTCACTTTTTTCAGTGCCATTGTAATTTTGAATGGTCACTTCATACAAGCAAAGTACCAGCAAAGGAGGGGGGAAAAAGCTCCAGAGAAGTTCCTGAGACAGGAAGTCTAGTCCTGTCAAGAATATAATAAGGGTTAACAGGGAGGCAGTTTCTGTAAGCAACACCAGAATGTTTCCTTCCTGCCTTCCTTACAGGATTAGGCCAGTAATTTCTTCTAACAACCAGTTCTCCAAACTGCTTAGAATGTTAACAACCGGTTCTAGCGAATAGGTGCGAACTGGTAGAATTCCACCCCTGGGATAGATGCATCAAGCTCTAAAGAAGCAAAGTCATGTAAAACTTATTTTCAAATTAGCAATTCCAAAAATATCTGCATTAAATGTGTTGCAGTTTTAAACACAATGATAAATTGTACTAAATATCATTAATAAATGCAAAATGTGAAAATAATATAACTATGATATGACAACTTGAGGGGGAAAAAAACCTAAAAGTTTATTTTAAAAAAATTCAGGAACATTTAAAAGAAAAACAAGTGAAGAAGATCTTAAAACTCTAAAGGAACGTTTCAGTCCCAGAGTCCGTGTTGTTTGGGGAATTCTGGGAGTTGAAAACCACACATCTTAATATTGCCAAGGTCAACAAACACAATTCTAAGCTATCTGCTGTAAATATTATTGTAAGTAGCCAAGGCACACTAGCTGTGGCCATCAGCTAATACTGCACCACCCATACTCATGAAAGAATTCTGACCACTTCTGGAGAACCAGTAGCAGAAATTTTGAGTAGTTCAGAGAACCGGCAAATACCACCTCTGACTGGCCCTGCCCCCATCTATTCTCTGCCTCCCGAATCCCAGCTGATCATCTGGGTCTTCTTTTGTTGCCCTGCACAGGAGAACGGAGCTGGAAAGCAGGTTAGTGGAGTGCGGAGGGAATGGGGATTTCACAGTATTCTTCCCCTGGAGTGGGTTGGAAATGGGGATTTTGCAATATCCTTTCCCTGCGATGCCCACCAAGCCACTCTCACATAATCAGTAGTAAAAAAAAATTGAATCCCACCACTGGTTAGAACCCAACGATTATATGAGTTGATGGATTGAAAATGGTGGGTCAGATTTTCTGGTTTTCTGGTTTTATTGTTCTTTTATTGTTAATCATTTTGAGTTGCCCAAACTTGTATTTCACAAGATGAGTTGCCATATATACCTTTTAAATTAATATATAAATAAAATACTGCCAAAAATAATCATAATCAATTATTATTAAGTGATAAAATTATTACTTAAGATTAAATTTTGTAATCTCTTTATCTAAAGAGATAAAGTATGAGTATGGGCAATTTTCATATTGGTGAAAATTTCATGAGTATAGGCAATGAATGCCACCTCTGGTTCTAACCTTATACTATACCCAGTTCCTGGGAGAAAAGCCAGCTCTTTACAGCTTTCTTGAAGGCTAAAATGTCAGGGCCCATTGGATCCTGAGGGAAAGGTATTCCACAGGATAGGGGCTGTTAGAGGAAAGACACAATTCCTAGGTACCTTAATACCTAAGGGACAAGACCTGGAGCATTCTGGATTTATTCAGTCTAGGGAAGCAGGCAAATATTCTAAGTGAGAAGTGATCTTGAAAATATACTGGCCCTCTAGGGCTTTAAAGGTAATAACCAGTACCATGAACTGCCAAATTCTGGACCAGTTGAAACATCTGAGGGGTCTTCAAGGACAACCCCTTCAGTGGTGGAATTCAAAAATTTGTATTACCAATTCTGTGGGTGTGGCTTGGTGGGTGTGGCAGGGCAAGGATACTGTAAAATCTCCATTCCCACCCCACTCCAGAGGAAGGATGCTGCAAAATCTCCATTCCCTCCCCACCCCACTAACCTGCTTTCCAGCTCCATTCTCCTGTGCAGGACATCAAAAGAAGACCCAGCCAATCAGTGGAACTCGGGAGGCAGAGAATAGATGGGGGTGGGCCAGTCAGAGGTGGTGTTTGCCAATTCTCCGGACTACTCAAAATTTCTGTTTCCGGATCTCCAGAACTGGTCATAATCTGCTGAATTCCACCCCTGAACCTCTTATAGATAGCATTGCAGTAATCCAATTGGGAAGTGCCTGTGAGCAAGGCCTCTCAATCTAGGAATGGACCAAATATTTTTTGTGATTAATGAGGCCCTCATGCAGGGCTGTCAAACTTACGTTGTCACAGTGGCATCACATGACATACTAGAACACATGACATACCATTTGCTAAAATGGGCGTGGGCAAGGTGCGTCAGCATGTGACGCACCCGGATGGTAGGCTAGGAGTTTGACAGCCCAATCCTAATGCATAGCAAAGAATATTTTCTAATACTATACAGTTGAATATATTTTTATCAAAGTTAAAAAATAAACAGTGTGAGAAGGCAGCAGAAAGAGTGACACTCACATCAGCACTTGCAGTATGACAATGTTTTGCTGTATCACCAGATTCATAATAATTCTGGCATTCAAATATACAAAAATAATAGGTTCCACCCTTTAAATGGGATATAAAACTGTTAAGTGAGAAGCTAGTAAGCTTGGAGAAGAAAATAGAAATAATGAAAATTACTAAAACTCGTTATTACTTTAATCTGCTTCTATATGGACCATGCAAAGGACAGCCTTTACCCTTGAAACAGTTTTGCTTGTGAACTGTGAGGAAAGATAAATCACCTTCTTTTAGAGGGTGGAGAAAACTCATTTTCCTAGATAAGAAAGTTTTGTTCAGCCTTCTCAGTGTGACTATAAAACAGAAGGACAAACTTGAATGCCAGTATAAGAAGTAATTGATGGGCTATGGATACTAACAAGGACATGCTTCAATATCTTTTCTTAGAGCTAGGCCAAACACTTGTTAAAACTGTAGGTATAATCCGGGGAAGGAAGAAGCACAGTGGAAAAAGAGTGCGTGCCTTCTTCCTACAGCTTTTGAAAATAGATGGATAGATTGTAGAAGAAACATATATACCCATGGTGTGAATCCTCATTTTTAAATTTTCCTTTGAGGGGAAATTTTATGTTTTATAGATGATTGTTTTTGTCTTTTTCTCTTCTTCTCTCTCTCATTCAATGTAATTTTTATATGACAAAGGTAACATTTATTATGTGAATACATCACTGTAATTTACTAGCATAAATATGTATATGCATGTATATGTCTAGGTATATAGGTATGTAGAGTTGATTTGGCGAGACTAATATTGGGAGGTTTTTATCATCTCCTCCCCTTCTATTCTTCTCTTTCTCTCTCTTCCTTTCTTTCTCTCTGCCTAACCCTTATTCCACGAGCATCATGTTGGACCCTTTTGTTTTTATTGTAATATTATTCGTTATCGCTTGCCAAATAGTCAAGCTTTGTGCTTATTTTTGACAATCGTTTTGTATTGTTTTTTATGTTTTGTATGTTTTATAAATCAATAAATAAATAAAAAATAGAGACAGGGTCATTGCCAGCTGGTCATAGGAAACAGAAGTCCGGTATGTACAAAGTATACGAAAAAGTATACGTAATCCTGAAAATAAGTAGAATTTTAAAACTTGTTGGATAAAGGAGGGGAGAATTTTCTATAAGTCAATGTAAGCTTTTATTTGTAAAAGCTATTTATTGGATGAAAAATTGGTATTCAGTGGCAAAAATGGGACTATGCATTTGATAATCCAGCTACTATAAAATAACTGAAAAGAAGTAACATACATAGGATGGCATCCAAAGTCTTACATCTGCTTCGGCCTAAGTATATACAGTAATGCTTTATAAAACATATGTCCTAGAGCAGGGCTGTCAAACCCCCAGCCTGCAGACTGGATGCGTCATGTGCTAGCCATGTCCATGTCCAATTTAGCAAAGGGGAAAATAAGTCCAGATACATCATGTGACTTTGCCATGACAACATGAGTTTGACATCCCTGTCCTAGAGCAAGGGTGTCCAAACCTGGCACTTTAAGACTTGTGAACTTCAACTCCCAGAATTCCCAAGTCAGTATGGCTGGCTGGGGAATTCTGAGAGTTGAAGTTCACAAGTCTTCAAGTTATCAAGTTTGGAGATCCTATCCCAGAGGAGCCTTCCAAAGGTCCACCAGTGAAGACCTTCCAAAATATTTTTGTAATCCTTCTCCGTTGACCATTGACCTGTGCCACCACAGAAAATATACCTGGCTGACATCATGGGTATGCCACAAAAGTTCCTCCAAAGGTTCACTTCATAGTTACCTTGAATGAAAGGAAAATGATTAGGCAAATCCTATCAGTTACATTTAGCTAACTGAATTCAAATTAAATCCAATTCAGCTGAATTTAAGTCATGGTCTGCCCACTTTTAAAGTGGGTTTGACTATATTTTGGAGGTATCTTCTGGGGTATTGCACAGCACAATATGAAAATTGAAAAAGTTTATGCAACCAAGTGCTACAGGTTCTTTTGTGTTCTATATACAGTATATAGATTGTCTAGGTACTTTTATTCCCAAATTAGTTTAAATAGTAATGAATAATTATGCCCTCTAATATATTAGGAAGGCCAAGGGTATTCTCATATTTCTTTTCTGTAATGCTTTCTATTGTTTATAGTGTGCATCCACTTTTCACAAAACCAGTTCTTTTCAACCCCATGAGATGTGGGAAATGTTGGTTTGAGGAATCGTAAAAACATCAACAACTTCCATGGTAATGACATCATAAAATCAGATAAAAAGATTCTGGGCACCTATCTGCCTTCAAACAAATATATGCACCTATAGAAGAAATTTTGGCTGAATATATTACTAAGTTCTGAATGGTAATGTGTCCTTCCTACACGTACTATCATACATCATGCTGGCTAGACAGGGGAGCCTTTGTCCACATTCTTTTCTCACTGTCAAACACATAAATTAAAATTATACACATATTTACAACAACCAAAACCACTCTTTAAGTGTATAGAAAAGCTCTCCAGGTGACAGATTATAGCACACTGGAAATGAAATGACAGATGATTGCTTTTCTGAATTCAGTATATTGGAAAGTGATATACAGGATGCAGCATCACTTTACACCTTTAATAAAAAAAAATCAGCACTTGGCTTTCTACTCTGAAATATAACTTTTGCCTAGAGCAGTAGTAAGTCAAGAGACAGGGAATTCAACTTGACACTGAATGAAATAGAAGTTGGCCTCTCAGAGCAAACAATGCAACATTTTTTGCAGTAAGGCAGTTCTCTTGTCAACAGGGAATAGAGTTAAAATACATCCATCATCATCACAATTAAACACTATAGTTTTTGAAAATTGTTTTTAATGCAAAAAAATCTACTATGGACTGAAACAAGAACAAGCAAAACAGACATACACAAATCTACGTAAGTTTCAAGTGGGGATCAAAGTCAACACAACTGATCTATTGGTCAGAGGCTCATGACCAATCTCCCAGCAATCCTTTTTTTCCCCCTAAAAATTATGTTTGCAAGTGGTGAAGGAGGGCAATGCCTAAATATAATCTTGCTGATTTTATTGGATTGATTTCTCCTGAAAATGGTTATGTTTATTCAAAGAAGCCTATAAAATGAGTTTTCTGGGGTTTCATCAGAGGTGATATTCAGCAGGTTCTGACCAGTTCTGGAGAACCAGTAGTGGAAATTTTGAGTAGTTTAGAGAACCGGCAAATACCACCTCTGACTGG
>BHFT01007253.1:0-18657 GCA_004320025.1 Laticauda laticaudata
AATGAATGGAAACTGATCAAGGAGAGATTTAACCTGGAAATAAGGAGAAATGTTCTGACAGTGAGAACAATCAACCCATGGAACAGCTTTGCCCTCGGAAGTTGTGGGAGCTCCATCAGTGGAGGTTTCAAAAAAGAGACTGGACTGCCATCTGTCAGAAATGATGTAGGGTTTCCTGCTCGGGTGTTTGTGTGAGGGGTTGGACTAGATGACCTACAAGGTCCCTTCCAACTCTGTGATTCTCTTATTCTGATGTCCTTGTGTTTCCATATTCAGTTCCTCTTTATGTGTCCCATTACAACCCAACCCATAAGTTTCTCCAAACCCAAAGCCTACTTCTTTCTAGCGAGAGCTAATAATTATGCTTTCTAAACCTTCATACCATCCAAGTTCGAATGCAATATTTTTGTCCTTCATACTGAACTCCAAGCTTTCCCAGTATTTTGTCAACTAGAAACAATTCACATTTTTCTCTCTCTCCTCCCCTCCTTTTTTTTTTTTCTCACAGTAAAACTGTGAGCTAAATTCCTTAGAANTCCTCCCCTCCTTTTTTTTTTTTCTCACAGTAAAACTGTGAGCTAAATTCCTTAGAATAGAGACATCAAGACATGGAACAGGCAGTAGCAAGTAAAACTGCTAGAACGGATAGATCATACCCAGTAGCATCTTGCATGTAGGGCATTTTAAATGAAAGCCAGCTTCTTGAATTGAGCTCAGAAAGCTTTTTGGCAATGGATGCATCTTTCAATTGATAAGTTTAATTCTACGAAATTCTTTTCCTCCCTATCAGCAGATGGACTACTGTGTTTGGTACCAATTGGCCTTCTGAGTTGTTTTCAAAAGCAACTCCTAGTTAACAGCCAGAAAATCAGATTATGAGGAAGTCAGGTATCAACCAATCTCATTCTTGTATTATTGTTGAGATGTGCAGTATTTATTTATTCACATCCCACATTTATCCCTTATACAAATAACGTGAGGCAGTGAACATATCCAGAACATCTCCCTGCTCCTGATAGAAGAATTAACCAATGACATAGTTTGCTTCTTGCAGTTGTGAGGGCTTCATCATTAGAGGTTTTCCAAAATGGACTGGACTGTGGGAGTTCAATAACCAGTCATTTCAGTGTGCAAAGATCTCTGACCACATACATGGTGTTTACTATTTTTATACTATTTTTTACAAGCAAAGAAGAATAACATAGATACAGAATTTGGATTGGAGAATAGATCCCACATGGGTGAACCCCCCCAACCATATTGGTACAACCTCAAAACCAATCCTTAATACTAGTGGTGATATTAGTAAAATAAGAATAACAAAATGACTTTCCACCTTCACCAAGATAGGGAATGAGATCATGCAACAACAGAGGCCCCTATAGGCATCAGATACTGCAGTTTGCTGCTAGCATCTAGCGCCATCTTTTAGATCTCAGTCGCTACTACAATGGACAATCTTGTGACCAGGTTTCCTGTGTTGAACAGGGGTTGGACTAGAAGACCTCTGAGGTCTCTTCCAGCCTTATGATTTTACTCAATCAATCAGAACAGAGCTGAAGGGACCTTAGAGATCTTCTCCAACCCTCTACTCAAGCAGGAACCTTGTATCCTTCCAGACAAGTGATTGTCCAGTCTCTTCTTAAAAACCACCAGTGATGGAGCACCTACAACATATGAAGCTGTTCCACTGGCTGATTGTCCTCCCTATTAGTAAGTTTCAACTTTTAATTGCAGGTTTCTTCTCTCATTGGTCAGTTTCCAAACCACTCTGTCTCATCTTGCCTTCTGGTTTTCGGGGAAATAAGTTGACCCCCTCTTTTTGTGGCAGCCCCTTAGACAGGGGTGGGCTGCTGGGGGTTGGCAGGGATTTGGGAGAGCTCCTAGATAAGTTTCTGTGCAGTTCAGAGAACCACCCCTGGATGGTCCCACCCACCCTGCCCTTCCCCTCCCAGGAGTCCCCGCGTGGCCTGTTTTGGATGCAGGTAAGTGCAGGACAAATGTGGAGGCTCGGGGAAGGTGAAAAATGGGCCTCCTGGAAGCTATGGAAGGCTGGAAATAAGCATTTTTCTGGCATCCAGAGAGCCTCCGGAACCCGGGGAGGCCATTTTTGCCCTCCCAAAGGCTCAAGGAAAGCCCCTGGAGGCTCAAGAGGGCAAAAACACCCTGCCCCACTGTGATGCAGGAGGCCGACTAAGTCACACCCACTATGGCCACGCCCACCCAGCAGTTGGGCAGGAGAACCCATTGCTAAATTTTTTGAAGCCTACCCTTTCCCTTAGATATTGGAACACTGCTATCATGTCATGCCTTGTCCTTCTTTTCTCTAAAAGCATACTGTGTAATGGTGTGATATGCTGGATACTCTGCAGAGGATAATAAGTTTCTCCAGAGAGTTATAAAAACAGCACAAAAAAGTCACCGGTTGCTCTCTTTCTTCTTTGGAAGAGATTGCGAAGACCAAACTCCTCTCTAGAGCACGAAAAATCTCCACAGACCGTTCTCATCCTGGACATTCATATTTCAAGCTGTTACCATCAAGGAGGCGTTATAGGTGTCTTAAAATGAGGACTAATAGATTGAGAAAGAGTTTCTTTTCCAAGTAATTGTCTTCAGTCAAACAGTACATTTGTGATCTAGTCCTATTATTATTATATTATTATCATCATCATCATCATCATCATCATCATCATCATCATCATCATTATCATTATTATTCTCTGTGATGTGATTGTGATGTGGTGTTTGGGGCACTGTGCTGGAGTAGCTTTCAAATTTCATTGTATTTGTGGAATGCAGTGACAATAAAGGTATTCTATTCTATTTTTATTCTAAATTAGCCATACCCAAATCCTGCAACTGTTCTTATATGTTTTACTCCAGGCCTTTAATCATTTTATCTGCTCTTCTCTCTACTTTTTGCAAAGTCTCCACATTTTTTTTTTCTATTGTGGTGACCAAAACTGGATGCAGTACTCTGGGTGTGGCCTTACTAAGGTTTGATAAAATTGCACTTTACGTGATTTTAATTCTATCCTTCTGGTTATGCAACCAAGGATCATATTAGCTTTTTTAGCTGCCACCACACATTCCTTGCTCCTGTTTAAGTGATCGTCCATAGGACTCCAAGGTCTCTCTCACAGTTTCTGATTTTGAGCCCAGGTTTCGCCTACTCTGTATTTATGCCTTTGGTTTTTCCTGCCCAGTTGTAAAACCTTACTTTTCTCCACATTAAAATTCATTTTATATTCTAAGCTTGTGAAAAATTTGCTGCTGTAGACCATGCATGGAGTCTGATTAGTTGCAGAGATCTTTGCATTGCAGAGACAGTTGTTCAACTATTTATGGTGTCTGCTTTTATTGTATGAAATTTGGCACTGGCCTAAAATCACTTTTGACTGCTTAAAGTCAAGGGTGAGATTCTACCAGTTCTCACCTATTCGCTAGAACTGGTTGTTAACATTCTAAGCAGTTCGGAGAACTGGTTGTTAGAAGAAATTACTGGCCTAATCCTGTAAGGATGGCAGGAAGGAAACATTCTGGTGTTTCTTATAGAAGCTGCCTCTCTGTTAACCCTTATTACATTCTTGGCAGGACTAGACTTCCTGTCTCAGGAACTTCTCTGGAGTTTTTTCCCCTTCCTTTGCTGGTACTTTGCTTGTATGGAGTGACCATTCAAAGTTACGATGGCACTGAAAAAAGTGACTTATGACCATTTTTCACACTTACGACTGTTGCAGCATCCCCACAGTCTTGAGAGGCCAGGCCAGGAGATGCATGCCTCGATGTGAGTGATATTGAGTTGGCCACACCCAGCCAATAACATGACCACCAAGCCATTTTCACCCAGTCACACGACCACCTAAGCCATGCCTACTATGTAAGCCACACCCACAGAACCGGTTGTAAAATTTTGAATCCCACCCCTGCTTAAAGTCTCATTGGTGGAAGCATTCTATCCATTTTAAAAAGAAATAATAAAACAAAGGCAAAACTGCCAACAATGCTTTGAAAAGGATGACCCTCTCTCTAAGGAGATCAGGGAATAGAAGGGGAACTTACCAAATTTGCAGATGGTACTAAGCTGGTAGGAATAGCCAACACCCAAGAAGATTCCCTAAAGGTGAATCTTGACAGACTAGAACACTGGGCCATATCTAACAAAATGAAAAGTAAAGTCCTACACTTAGGCAAGAAAACCAAAAGTACACATATAGACTGGGTGAAACCAGGCTCAGTAGCAGTAACTGTGAGAGGGATCTTGGAGTCTCAGTAGACAACCAGCTAAATAGGAGCTAGCAGTGTGCAGCAGCAGCTAAAAAAGCCAATGCAATCCTAAATTGCATTGACAGAGGGATACAATCAAGATCAAGTGAGGTACTAATACCACTCTATAAAGCCTTAGTAAGACCATATGTAGAATACTGCATTCAGTTTTGTTCACCACATTATAAAAAAGATGTTGAGACTCTAGAAAAAAGTACAGAGAAGAGGAACCAGGATGATTAGGGGACTAGAGACTAAAACATATGAAGAACAGTTGCAGGAACTAGGCTTGGCTAATCTAGTGAAGAGAAGGACCAGAGGAGACATGATAGCAGTCTTCCAATATTTGAGGGGCTGCCACAGAGAGGAAGGGGTCAAGCTATTTTCTAAAGTGCCTGTAGGCCAGACAAGGAATAATGGATAGAAACTGATCAAGGACAGATTCAACTAGGAATTCCTGTATACTCAACTTGACAATTTGCTCTGAGGTTCTATAACAACACACACACATCAAAGGCAATGGGTCTTGTGTGTATGACCTGTATCTTGACGTTTTTTAAAACTCTCTCATAAATACCCTTTGTTTCGAGTCCCAAAGCTGCTATTCCAAAAGGCAACTGGAATTTCGTAGTTTCCCCTTGGAAGCATTTCACTCCTCATGCAAAAAGTTTCTTCAGTTCATTTGAAGATTCTTGGATGAGAAACAAAACTGTTTAGAACAGAGAACAGAGAAGAGCAGTGGCAGTGCAGTGGTTAGAATGCAACATTGCAGACTAATTCTGCTGACTGCCTGTAGTTCGATTCTCAGTGGCTCAGCCTTCCATCCTTCCAAAGTCTGTGAAATGAGGACCAAAATTGTTGGGGGCAATATGCTGACTCTGCAAAGGTCTTAGGGAGGGCTGCAAAGCACTGTGAAGTGGTATATAAGTCTAAGTGACACAGATAAATCCCCAGGTGACCTTAATGACTCGCTAAAATAATGCAACTGTTCAGCTGTCTTTAAGGAATATAAATCTTTCCAATCTCCATCATCGAGTCAGAAGGTAAAGAAGCTTCTTGGATGAGAAGCAAAACCAGGGATGGGATTCTGCCAGTTTGCACCTATTCTCTAGAACCAGTTCTTAATATTCTAAGCAACACAGAGAACCGGTTGTTAGAAGAAATTACTCGCCCAATCCTGTAAGGAAGGCAGGAAGGAAACATTCTGGTGTTGCTTATAGAAGCTGCCTCTCCGTTAACTCTTATTACATTCTTGGCAGGACTAGACTTCCTGCCTCAGGAACTTCTCTGGAGTTTTTTTCCCCTCCTTTGCTGGAACTTTGATTGTGTGGAGTAACCATTCAAAGTTACACTGGCACTGAAAAAATGACCATTTTTCACACTTACGACTATTGTAGCATCCTCACAGTCATGAGAGGCCAGGTGAGGAGATGCGTGCCTCGATGTGAGTGATATTGAGTTGGCCACACCCAGCCAATAACATGACCACCAAGCCATGTCCACCCAGTCACATGACCACCTAAGTCACGCCCACCAACCAAGCCACACCCACAAAAACAGTTGTTAAAAAGTTTGAATCTTACCTCTAAACAAAACAAAGAAAAACCCTAAAGTCCAGCTGCCTCTTGAAAAAGCACCAATTATGACCTAGATGATGGAGAATCTCCATAGATATAAGTCCAACTGCTATTGCTATAACAGAGTTGGAAGCAACCTTGGAGGTCTCCTAGTCCAACCCCCTGCTCAAGCAAAAGATCCTAGACTATTTCAGACAGTTGGCTGTCCAGTCTCAAAACCCTCCAGTGATGGAGCACTCACAACTTCTGAAGACAAGCTGATCCACTGATTGTTCTCACTATTAGAAAGTTCCTCCTTAATTCTATGTTGCTTCTCTCCTTGATTAGTTTCCGTCCGTTGTTTCTCGTCTTGCCTTCTGGTGCTTTGGAAAATAGCTTGAGTCCCTCTTCTTTGTGGCAGCCCATCACATACTGGAATACTACTATCATGTCACCCTTAGCCCTTATTTTCACCAGACTAAACATACCCAATTCCTGCAACTGTTCTTCATATTTTTTAGCCTCCAGACCCTTCTCTTCCATTGTCTTTGTTGCTTTTCTCTGCACTTTTTCCAGAATCTCAACACTTTTTTTGTATATTGTGGTGACCAAAACCGGATGCAGAATTCCAACTGCATGGTCTTACTAAGGCTTTGTAAAGTGGTATTAATACATTATGTGATCTTGATTCTATTCCCCTATTAATGTAATAATTCTATTAGTGCAGAGTTTTTTAAAAAATACAAAATGTATTCCATAATGCAATAAAAAATGCTTAATTCTACTCGTGCAGTTTTTTCAAGGAAAAGAAATCAAGAAAGCCCAGTTGCCTCTTGAAAAAGAACTTTTGGGTCACTGATGACCTGGATAATTTAGAATCTCCACAGACACCCACAGAAAGTGAAGGGAGTCAAATGTCAATTCGCAAAGCATCCCTGAACTGCTCTCGAGTTGCCATGGGAAAGGTAGATGGGAGAGCAAACTATCCCTGACACAGGGTTGGAGTTTCTACAGGTTCGCCTGGGTTCACGTGGACCGTAGCTATATGTTATGGCTAGTTTGGCGAACCACAAATCCCACCCCTGGCTGGCCCTCCCACCCCTCCTTCCTACCCTGCCCCTCCCATTTTTGATAAGAGGTAAAGTGCAGGGTCCATGCAGAGGCTGGTGGAGGGGGAAATAATGGGCCTCCCGGAAGTTCTGGAAATCCAGAAACGGGCCCATTTCTGGCCTCCAAAGGGCCTCTGGAGCCCAGGGAGGCACGTGTTACACCGCTCCCAGAGCAGTGGTAGGATTTAATTATTAATTGTTATATAATTATACATATTTATATATTATAAATATATATTATATATATTTATATATATATTATATATTTATAATTATAATTATTAATTATAAAATTTCCATTATCAGTTCTCCAGAACTGGTCAGGACCTGCTGAATACCACCTCTGTTCCAGAGGCTCCAGGAAAGTATCTGGAACCTGGGAAAAGTGAAAATGTCCCCCCCCCCTCACCGCAGTGCAGGAGGCCAACTAGGCTACGTCCACCATGCCACACTCACCCAGCAACCGGGCAGAGAACCCATTGCTGAAATGTTTGAAGCCCATCCCTGCCTGACAACTGACACTCCCTTTGTTTCAAGCTTTCTTTCTTTCTGGCTTCCACAGAAAAGACGCATGCCATGTTTTTAACAACCTCCCTTGCAAAACCATTCTGGGAAACTAGCACAACCATCAGTTCAACTCGAATGGAGATTTGGACCAGCCATCTGTGTCTGACACTTAACTTGAATACTGGCTCCCAGCTTTGCAGCTGAAGGCCATGTACAATGAAGAGATATGCATGACATGGAAAGTGGAAGCAGATCTTTCCCGCACTCTCCCTCTTCTCTTTACATGAAGAATTTATCTTCTCAGTCACGCTCAGTATCATTTTTCACAAATGAATAGCTTCCTCCTCTTTATGCGCTGCACTGTTTCTGGTGATCAAAATGAATCATGCTTGCCAGGAAATGTGATATTAAAAGAAGAGAATGGCACTCAGAGAAAGAATAGGGGGCTTAAAAACCAAACGGGGTGCTTGGCTGGGTGAGGATTTCTCTTAGAGGGTGCCCAAAAATCTTGGAATTAAAACAAACTGAGTTTCCAGCTGGGGTTAGATGTTTGGTAAGTGCTAGATAAGGAAACATGGCTTAGGCTGCTGTAAATGGTACTCCTGCAAAGGAATGTCTATGTGACATTTTACCTCTAAGTAAAGCTAGCAAGGCTTTGATGTATTGGAGAGCCTATTTGGTCTAGTTAGTGGTTAAGGTACCAGGCTAGAAACCAGAAAACTGTGACTTCTAGGCTTGTCATAGCCTGAAAGCCATCTGGTTGACTTTGGGCAATCACCAGGAGATTTTGATTTTTAGTCCTGCCTTAGGCATGAAACCCATCTGGGTGACTTTGGACTGATCACCAGGAGACCATGAGTTTTACCTCCACTTTAGACATGAAAACCATCTGGGTGACTTTGGACCAATCACCAGGAGACTGTGAGTTCTAGTCCTACCTTAGGCACAAAAGCCATCTGGTTGACTCAGAGTGACTCACCAGGAGATGGTGACTTCTAATCCCACCTTAGGCACAAAACCCTCCAATACATCTTACAGTGTTGCTGTTGTGCAGGAAATAGGAGGAAGAAGGAACATGATACATATTCACCACCTTGATTTACTCATTAAGTAATACAGGTGGAATAAAAATCTAGATAGATAGCTAAATAAACAAACAAATAAATAAGCAAGCAAGTAAGCAAACTTGGAAAGATCTACTTGGGCCAAAGATAACATCCAATCTGAAACAGGATCAGTTTCATAGTATGATGGCCATAAAGCCCACATCTCTACATTAAAGGGATCTCCCAAGATCACTATTTCCAGCACTATGAATTAGAGCTGGACTTCATTATCTTGCCACTCATGAAGCATATTGATTGCTCTGCTTTGTTCTGTGTCTGAAGCTGTAGCAACTTAATTAAAATTATTCCTTGAGATGACTCAGGGAAACCTGATTTACAATTACCCAGTTTGCTTTCAGCTATATATGGGGATGGGTACTAAGCATTGGAATGATATCCCAAATGCATAGGTTGGGGAAAGAAGCTGTGATGTCCTTGCAGATCCAAATATCCAGGGAGAAAATTATGTAGCTGAAGTTTGGGAATTTTTCAAGAATGCTCAAGAACTACTGGAGGGTGACACCATATCAGACTTCCAATATTTGAGGAGCTACCACAAAGAAGAGGGGGATCAATCTATTTTCCAAAGCACCAGAAGGCAGAACAAGAAGCAATGGATGGACACTCAACAAGGAGAGAAGCAACCTAGAACTAAGGAGAAATTTCCTAACAGAGAGGACAATTAATCAGTGGAACAACTTGCCTTCAGAAGTTGTGGGCGTTTCATCACTAGAGTTTTTCAAGAAGAGATTGGACTGCCATTTCTCTGGAATGGTATGAGGTCTCCTGATTGAACAGTGGTTTGGACTAGAAGATCTCCAAGGTCCCTTCCAACTCTGTTGGAAGAGTTGTCATTTCAGATACATTTCTTTTTCTAAACAGTGAAACAGAATTACCATAGGTGAACTTAGTAGAGAGATAGGAAGCAGAATAAATAAACCAATAAATCAGTAAATAGCATTGGGAGCAGGAGAAACTTCTGGATGGTTTCTCCATTTAGTAATCTTATAGAAACATGGCAGGGACCATGAGAAATTTCCTCCCTCTGTGATGACCCAGGGTGGGATAAAAAAGAAACACAGTCACAGGAAACAGGTGAAGCCCCTTTTATTCCTTCACTTTGCTTCCCAGCTCAGAATATTCTTGATGGAAGCCAAAAAAACTCCCATACAAACAGTTACAAGAAGAAGGAAAAAAGCAACACAAACCAGGCAAGATAAGGGCTGGAGGATGTTTACAGATAACACACACTGGGAAGGACGCCAAACTCAGAAAGGAACCATAAACTAGAGATATTTCCACGCTTTGTTTCCAACATTCGCCTGTACGCATGTCTGTCCTCTTATCCAGTTGTCACAGCTACAGCCCATGAAGAGGATCAAGGCCCTCTCCTCCCAAGTAGACCACATATCTCCCTTATCTCCTCCCTGCGTGCCCTAGGATGGAGAGGGGATGGGCCTGGGTCTTCCTCTGACTGCTCAGCTGGCCTCTGCCTTTCTCCAGCCTCCTCCACAACCTCCAGAGCCACACTTCCACTCTCTATCGGCTATTCCTCCTCACCCTCGGAGTCAGTCTCCACCAGGGGCATGACACCCTCCCTCCAGTGGTGGGATTCAGCCAGTTCACACCACTTCAGGAGAACCGGTTGTTTAGTTTCTGAACAGTTTGAACTGGTTGTTGTAAGAAATCATTAGGGCAGAGAACCGGTTGTTAAATTATGTGAATACCACCACTCCCTCACTCCCTCCCTTCTTCTCTCCCTCCCTCATCTTCCTTCTTCCCTCTCTTTCCTTCCTTCTTCCCTCCCTCTCCTTCCTCCCTCCCTCCCTCTCTTACTCCATCCTTCCCTCCTCTCCCTTCTCTCTCTCTCCCTCCCTCTGTCCCTGCCCTCTCTCCCTCCCTACCATCTGTCCATCCATCCGTCCCTTCCTATTGTCAATCTAATTTAAATTTGGAAATTAATTTGGGGTTGATCAAGTTAATTCAATCCAGTGTTGAACAAAAACAAATGTCTGCACAAAGTGTAAATAGCTACTGATTGGATCTGAAGATTGAAGTTTCTGTTCCAAGCAGTGACTTAACCCAATTATTGGCGATTCAAAATCCAAAATAAAGATTCATCCAGCCCAATTGAAGCCCAATGGAGTAAAATTTCAGATCCTCCAGCCAATCACAGCCATTCCACTTTTAATAACACACTTCCCCGGAGACAGATTTTGAGCAAACTCAGGATGGTTATTTGAACCACATTTTTTTAAAAAAAATAACAGATCCAGAAATTGCATGCTACAAGATAATTCAGAAAGACTTAATTCTCCTGACATCAGCTTTGCAAAGGGCTGCCTTCCTCTCAGAACAGGAAGAGATGAAAAAGTTAAAATGACTGTAATTCTAAGTCACGGAAGATGGCCAAAGATCAATTTATTCTCTTGAGCTTTTTATTATTTTTTATTTCTCCCCATGACAGAACATGAGTTATTTGCCCGACAGAGCTGCAAATGAAGACTTGAATGTAATTCAGTGATAAACAAAAATATCAGACAGAAATCAGGAGAATGAGAAATAGAATGACAAGCATATGTATTATTCCTGTTCATAGATTCTAATGGCCACCCATTTGATTCTGCACAGTCTATCAAAGAACAGGACAATCAGCTTGTGTTTTTGATGATGCTTTCAGGGTCTTTGCTATCATTAAGTTTTTTATTGAGACACAGTGGTGCAGAGGTTAGAGTGCAGTACTGCAGGCTACTTCTGCTGACTGCTGGCTGCCTGCAATTTAACAGTTCGAATCTCACCAGGCTAAGGGTTGACTCAGCTTTACATCCTTCCGAGATGGGTAAAAGGAGAACCCAGATTGTTGGGGGGCAATAGGCTGACTCTGTAAACTGCTTAGAGTAAACTCTGTAAACTGCTAAAGTAAACTGCTTCGTATAAACTCTGTAAACTGCAAAACACTATGAAGTAGTATATACTGCAAGTCTAAGTGCTATTGCTATTCCTCCCTTCCTCCCTTCCTCCCTTCCTCCCTTCCTCCCTCGCTCCCTCGCTCCCTCCCTTCCTCCCTTCCTCCCTTCCTTCCTTCCTTCCTTCCTTGAGCTATGATGGTGCAGTGGTTGGAGTACAGTACTGCAGGCTACTTCTGCTGACTGCCAGCTACCAAAAAACTCTGTTTTCCCTTTCATTCTTGCTCTCATGGCCTCTTGTAGTCCCACCCCTCTCTGTCTCTGTCTCTGTCTCTGTCTCTCTCTCTCTCTCTCTCTCCACCTTTCCCATCATCTGATGTAAAGCCCCCTTTCTCTATCATTTGCCCTCGCTCTGATGCTGTTTGCTGGAATTGTTTCTCCCTATCTGTTTATTCCTTTCTGTTTATCTGCTTTATCACTGGGGATGCTGTGGCTCAGTGGCTAAAAGCTGAGCTTGTCAATTAGAAAGGTCTGCTTGTTGAGCAGTTCAGCAGTTCAAATCCCTAGCACTGCATAATGGAGTGAGCTCCCATTCCTTGAACCAGCTTTTGCCAACCGAACAGTTCATAAGCACGTAAAAAATGCAAGTAGAAAAATAGGGACCACTTTGATGGGAAGGTAACAGTGTTCCGCGCACCTTTGGAATTCAGTCATGTCAGCCACATGACCACGGAGACATCTTCAGACAGCGCTGCTCTTCACCTTTGTATCAGAGATGAGCACCACCCCCTAGAACCAGAAATGGCTAGCACATGGGTGCAAGGGGAATCTTTATCTGTTTGAAGCCTTCTTTTCTTTTTGTGTAGCTGCTACTTCTACTTGATTTTTTCCCCCTCGTGATTTAAACCTCCCATCTTTTGGCTTCCCTTTGCCTCATTTTTCCTCTGTTCTCTTCTGTGCCAGCACTTTAAACCCTTTAGATGTTTCTCCTTTCCTGAAACCTTACCTTTTCTGTTGCCCTAGCTCCCATCATCACAAAATGCGACAATCCCTGCTCCTTCCGGTTGATTTCTCTCTCTCTCTGTCTCTCCCTCTCTCTCTTTTCCTACAAATGCTCCAGCTTGCTGCAAGCCAGTGATTAGAGCTGATTCATTCAACTTTGAATATTGCAGGCAAGAAGGTGAGTTTTCCAGGTGCAAATGCAAGGTTGGTAACGGAAAGAAAATATCTGTGTCGGGAGGCTTTGCAAGTGAATGATAGTCAATCTGGTTTGCCCAAGCTGGGCTACAAAAACTCCAAATCACCAGATGGCAGAAATTTAGCACCAGTAATACCTGATGGGCATCTCAGGATGGTTGGGATTTTTGCAATTCAGATATGGAAACTGGAATACATTGAAGGAGGAGAAAAAAGAGCTACATATTTCTTGACTATGTTGAAGTTCACCCAGAATAGTCACTAAAGCCCCGTCACACTGCACCAACGGATGGAAAGAGGATGTAAAACGGAGAAAAACACTTGCCATCCGTTGAATAACGCGATGTATCCATTCTGTACTCACTGCCTCCGTTTTGCTTCCTCTCTATCCGTCCAGCATCCGTTTATTGACGTTTCACCGCTAGAAGGTTTGAGATGCTCAAACTTTTGAGTAGAAAATGTACCAATGCGTCCGTTCTGCACCGTTAGGCATCGCTAGGCTCTGTTCTGCATCAGTTACGCATCCCGATATATCCGCTAGGCATCCGCTCGCATCCGCGCAACTCATACACTCCAGCGGTAAACAGACGCTGGGAGGAAGCGAACGGACGTGGAACAAAGCAGAACAGATGCCTAGCGGATGCAGCACGGAAACAAAGCATTTAAACAGAAAAAACATTCACAGAGGACCTATCTCGGATATTAAAGGATGTCTAGAGGATGCCTAGAGGATGCAAAGGGACACCTAGGGAAAACCTATACTGCCTATAAAAAGGGGGAGCAACTCACTCTGGAATCTCACTTTCAGACCAGAGCCAGCTGTGCAGACCTCTGCAGCCTTCATCTGACTCTTGCTCTTCCACAGCATCCAGTCCATGTCCACCGTGGATCGTAACACAGTCCTTTTGGCAGCCACCATCCTTCTGCAACAGTGCGAAGCCATCTACAGGCTCTGTGAACTCTACTATGGGAAGAAAGGAGCGGCCAAGAAGCATCTTGGGTCCAAAGATAGATCGGGAAGAGCGAGTATGGACTGTACAACAAGCTGATGGTGGAGTCAGGAACAAAGACACTCGTGTAAGTTTTATATCATTCCAGAACTTAATGAGGATGCCTCCAGCCATGTTTTGACGAAGTTCTGAGCGGCTGAGACCCAATGACTCTCAGGAGGGCTGGAATGCCCAACCTCATCATGGGGCTTCCCAGATCAAGACCCCAGCTGCCAACGACACGCAAGAGTGTGCCCTAGTTCATCATGGGGGATGACGCCTTCTCTCAGAAACCTACCTCATTGAAGCCGTACACCTCGCAGGCTCTCACCCGTAAGAGAGGATCTTCAACTACAGGCTGTCCAGGCAAGGCGGGTGGTGGACAACCCGCCTTTGCATCCGGCCAACCAGGCCGGTACTTCTACCACCATGCAGCATCGCCCAGAGACCTGAGGAACATCGTTGGAAGCTTGCTGCATCCTGCACAATCTCACTGTCTACCCAACTACCAGTCTTGCAGAACAGGCCTCATGGCCTCCACAAGGCAATGGCGACATGGAGCCTGGGGAATGGAGGGCAAGGGTAAACCTGATAGACACTGAGGATGCTGCAAGGCCCCACAAGCACTCACGCTGAAGGAAGAAGCAGAGGCAACGCTTCCTGAACACTGGTGCAACTCCCCAGCTGGAAGGCAAGTGGAGTGCAAAGACCAGGATGAATAGATGATTAATGATGCTTCCTTCAGCCTGTTCTCATCCAACACTGATGAGATTGGCCATGTATTATGAGTGGGCCTACATGACAGGGCGTTTAATAAAGAGTTGTGTTTGTGTTGACATGTGTGGGATGATTTATTCACATTATTATTGATAATAAAGGGCCATAGGTTGTGGCACCTGGGAGGGTGGACCAGAGAGTCCACTATTGTTGCCACTAGAGGTTTTATCTTTCCCACAGCTAATTACCATCCCAATGGTTCCTGCCCATCCCAAAGCGTAACCCTGCCCATTCCCAAAAGTATCCTGCCCATCCCACAGCTATTACCATTCCACAGGTATCCTGCCACCCCACTGCTATCTTAACCCATCCCACAAGCATGCAAAGGCTTAACCAATTCTAAAACGTTTCCACCAGACTTTATTAAAAAAAAAAAATGAAGCAATGTGTGAATCAAAGATAGACTTCATTAACAACCAAGCTTTAAAAGAAAAATTGACCCCAAGTCCAAGTGTCCAAATTAAAGTCCACGGTATCCAAGCCAGCCAGTCCTCTGGTACTCCTCTGGTCACTGAGGTTGTGCCCAGTCTCAGGGGTGAAGGGTCCAGGTGCTGTGGAGTGCTGGGCTGGAGTGCTGGTACTGGAAGCACCACTCGGGGTGCCTGCCCGAGAGGACAACAGGTGAGGGGTGTTTTAGTAAGCTCTCGGACAGCTTGGCTCAGCCCCGTGTGTTGAGAGCTCCGTCCTCCATGCCATGTGGTGTTCAGCCCCAGGTTACCGAGGACAGATGTACTGAGCTGGGCTTGGCTGTGGGTGGAGGAAGAGCAGTATAGTGGGGCTGTGTGGTCTGCATCTGAGGTGAACGACTCGGACCTTGGTGGCATTGGTGGCGATGGTGGCATTGCTTTCATCGGTAGCATCATTGGGATGGGGTGCATCGTGGAATCAGTGGAGGACCTGTGGGAAGCCTTGGAAGGGAGGGACATCACCAGGCCTGGACTGGGTGGGAGTAGGTTCCTCTGGGTCTAGGGGTTGTGAAGCAGCTCTTGTTATCCGGTCCTTCACCACCTGTACGGGTTTCCGCCATGTCCATGAAGGTCTGTTGACATAGGTGAACAGGGCTTTGCCGTTGGAGGTATGAGGAGTCAGTGTGGACCAGCTGAAAAGATGGAAGATCTATGCGGTCTGGATGGTTGTCCCTGAATCTCCAGCAGGACAGTGTGGCTCTGCCCTCCTGCTGTCTGGCTTCTGCCTTTCTGTGGAGGTGGAGTTGTGGGGTCAGATGCAGGTAGGGCTGTGTGGACGTGCTGTCTCCTTTCATCCCAGCCACACCAGGCAGTCCTCCACGCGCTCCATGATGGTTAACAACACCTGTCTGCGGGTTCTCCGGCTGTGCACGCTGCCACAGAAATCCTGCTGGAGACAGGAAAGCTGACCTCTCGGCCGGAAGAGGACTGAGCGCAGGCAGGCTGCCGGAGAGAGAGGGGTAGACAGAGGGCTCCTGGTGCTCCTTGGTGGCGGATCTCACCCTCCAGGAAGCTGCACCTGGCCATGACGTAGGTCTCTCTGTCCATCAAGCTTTAACCGCAGCCTGGCCGAGATTTCTTGCAGGTGCAGCTTCCGTACCAGGTGTGCATGTGCTCCACCAGCCGAGGAGCACCTCTGAAGTTAGTCCAACTCTCCTCCTTCTCTCTCCAAACAGCATGCTTCCCTTTGTGTCCCTTACAGCCCAGTGTCCCTTCCCCCATAGATAGTCATGTCTCTCTCAAGCCCTCCAGCACTCATCCTCGTGTCCTCCTCAATGGAGTATTGCTTCCTCTCCATTGGTTCGCATACGCCTCTTCCTCCCTTTGGCAGGACAGAGTGGGCCCTCATCAGAGGGCTCCCAAGTGGTAGGACTGCTCCTTCACACCACCGCAGCAGCACCAGGCCGGATCAATCATCATGCATATCATCATCACAACACAGGATCATAATCTCATCAATCAGCAGCAGCAGCACAGCACCAGCAGGATCAATCATCCAGCATTCAGCAGCATAGCACCAGCAGGACCAGGAGCTGAGCAGGGGATGAGCAGGACGAGCAAGGACCAGGAGCACGAGACAGGACGAGAAAGTCCAGGAGCACCGGAGGCAGGACGAGGAGCAGCTTCAGCGAGTACGCGCAAGCAGAAGCACACCGCCAGGAGCAGTGCCACAGAAGCCCCAAGCAACCAGAAGACGAGACCGAGCAGCAAAGCCCCAGAGAAGCAGAGTCGGGACCAAGGGGGTGGGAGGGTGGCCCGTCACCTCTTGCCAAGGGATGGAGGCAGGTTGCTGGCTTTTCGCTTCTTCCCCTGGTTTGTGGGTTGCTGGCTTGGCAGGGAGGTGCAGGCACAAGGCTGGTAGGAAGGCTGGCACAGGCTGTAGAAGGCTGGCAGGCAGGCGGACCAAGAGTCTTGCAGGCAGGCAGCACCCAAGGCTGGCAGGCAGACTGGCTGGCAGGGAGGCTGGAAGGCAGGCTGGCAGCAAGGCTGCAGGCAGAGAGCAAGGTGGCAGGGAGCTGGCCGGAGGGAGCGGGCTGAGGCAGGCTTGGAGGCAGCTGCAGGAAGCCTGGCAGCAAGGCTTGCAGGCAGGCATGCAGGCAGGGCAGGCAAGGACTCGATGTATCCGGCAGCAGGTCTTTCCTCCGAATGGTGACCCTGCTGGAGCTGCTTTTCCCTTTATATCCACGGGGCTTACGCAATGCATCCCCCCTGCATGCGCAATTAATGCTCGGCATCCGTTCGGCTTCCACTGTGCATCTGCTAGGCTTCCGCTGTGCATCCGCTTCAACGCTGTGCATCCGCTGTGCATCCGCTTCATCCGTTTCGCGTTCCGCTCTGCATCTGCTGTAATCCGTTCCACGTCCGTTTGCTGAGGTCCCCGGAAGCCAAGCAGATGTGCCATCCACTCCCATCCGCTTCCATCCGCTCGGCTTCCGTTCGCATCCGCTTTCCATCCGCTCTGCGTCCTCCCCGCGTCCGTTCCTTTCTGTGTTATCCGCTCTGGTTATGTAAAATTTTTGCCCCTTTAAGAGAGCGATAACATGGATGGAACATTTTTCTCATCCGTTGTGTCTTTTTACTAATGTTTGCTCCGTTGGCAGTGTGACAGGGCCTTAAGAAAGCTTGGACTTCCCTTCCACTCCCTCCTGTTGGAAGAAATGTCCATCTGGGTTTAGTTCCAAATGGAGAGAAAGACACTGGAAACATGGAGGCTGTTTGGAAAGAAGGTTTAATGGTGGACAGGATCACAGCTCTTGGGTGAAGAAAAGAGAAGAGATGCTAAGAGTCCCTGGGTTTTATGCCCTCTCTGGGCTTTGAACTTCCTGGGGCACAGGAAGAATATCCTGATTGGTTGCTGTCAGAGGTCATAATGGGCTTCGTAGGTTGTCTGTGTACTAAGTTTGGTTGAAACTTGCTGGGTGATGCAATAAAGGGGCTTTGGGCAATTCCTGCCTGAAGGAGGTAGACCTTTTTTATGTTGAATAGACTGGCCCAGGCCTTAATGGCCCATTAACAAGGGTGGTGGGAGAGGTGAGTTTCTGCCTCTCTGAATTTCTACTTTTCTTTTAGGGGAAATATTCTTCCTTTTTAATATATCCTGAAATATTTCATTTTTCTAGGAGTGGGGTGGCTTTTAACTTCCAAGACTCCCTCCCTCCCTTTCTCCCTCCCTCCCTCCCTCTATTACTTTCTTTTTCTTTTCTTGCTTCTCCCTTCCACTTTCTCCCTCCTCTTCCCTCCCTTCCTCTCCCCTTTTCATTTCTCATCCTCTTTCCTCTTCTTAATTGAAAGTAGCACAGCTTCTTGGAAAAGCATTAAAAAGTTCTTTTCCCCCTTATAAGGATCAAAACGATTCTAACTGATTGTTGAGTCACTAGTAAATATTCTAAATATGAATAAAGGAGAATGTTTATATCTCAGGGTTGAAATGAGGGATCCTTGGTGCTCTCTGAGCTTGGTTGTTTTTTTGCAGATGTTTCACTACCCAAACATCAGTCCTCATCATGATCAGTGCACCGATTATGTTACCTGGTTTGGGTAATGTAACATCTGCAAAAAACCAACCAAGGTCAGAGAGCACCCAGGACCCCTCATATTCCAAATATTAAATCTCTTCTTCTTCTTGTTACATTGGCCATTGGCCATCATGTTGGTGATCCTATTTTTATCAACAGTGGCACAAAAAAGTGTTACTGAGTTTTATACAAACCTTGGATTTTAAAGCCATGATGTTCTTCTTCTGACAGGATCTTGTTTGCCTACAATCTTTCCTTGGAG